>JAGFNQ010005562.1:0-140023 GCA_024364735.1 Boesenbergia rotunda
TATTCACTTTAGGTTAGTAACACACTGTGTCACATAATTTCAGTTCATTCCTATTCTCGCAAGATCTTATCAGGTAAACTACATTTGTTTCCTCGAGTCCCATCTGTAGGGTGGCAGGAAATGGTGCATGACAAGGAGGCGTATGCTTAAGCCGGAGGGTTAACGTTCTGCTGCAGGAAGACTGCTGGGCTACTGCTAGCACTAGCAGTGTGTCTACTCATTCAGTTTGTGCACCCAGCTCAAAACGAAGGTGGGCGTTAGTCACTTCTCGCTCGGCCTCGAATGCGGACAAACGTTCCGCGCCAAAATCAAGGACATCAAGTCAAATCAGTCAAACTGAAAAATCTCTCTTTGATTCATACGTTGCAGTAATGATGACAAAAACAGGCAGACAGTCCTGCTCGCAACACTCAACGCTGCGGCAGTGGCCACAAGGAGCAGCAGCCTGTTTTGCTCAGGTTAGTACGTGATCTCATGAGTAAATTAGGTAAATATTGTGTTGATCTGGATTGGCTCTGTATCCTTGAGCAGATTCTCTGTTATAAAAGCACGAGAAATTCTACCATATTACGGGAAAACTTGACTGGACCAATTCTTTTGTCAGTTGATATCAGAGAACTGCTTTTTTTCTTCTGCTTTGCTTTTGTCAGCCTGTGAACTTTGAATAGGATTTACTACTCGGGACCGAGCATTATTTGCCGTCAGGAATCTGACGGCTCTGTTTACTGTGAATAGACATTAAAGAGCTTCAATGGCTAAGGCTCCTGAGTTTCATAAGCTACACCATGATAGGGATGATGGTGCTAAAAGCCTCAAAATCTTTGAGGAGGACGTAAACAATGCATAGGCTTTGTCAAGGCACTGTGTTCTCCGTGATTGATTCTCGGTTAGGATTTTTTACTTCCTTTTCCAAATAACAATACAGCAGTGAACATAGAAGACTTGATGAACAACACTGTAGAAGCTCATTCTACATTAATGGAGTGTGTTTTCGAAATCTCCATTGGATCTATCGTTCTCAACATCGATCTATTCTTGAAACCGGAAAAACTACATAACTCAACAATGTAAATCAGGAGTGGGCCAACAGTTCGAGGCCCGGCTCAATATAATCTTAAGGTTATAAATGAATATTAATATAACAGCTTAAATTATCTTGAATAAATAAATTTAAACAAATTGTTGATTTTATTTTATTTTATGTTTTCAGTTGGATATGTGAAGAATATCTCGATTATCGATCTATTATATAAAAATTATATAAAAAAACTTTTTATAAAAGACTTTTTAGGTTGGAATCCACTTAAAAAGGGGATTGTTCATCCAAACTTGCGTGGAAATAAATAACACTAAGATCTGACAATTGACTTTAAAGGGAAAAATGATGGCTGGCTTTAATCGTGGGCTGCGTGACCCGACGTAATAACTAACTATGGAGATAGCGGATCTAATGATAAATTGATGATGACGTCACGAATGAACAACGACAATTTACTTGAGACATTTGGAAATCATATCATGACCATTACTGATTAAAAGGAGAAGATAGTTTCGTTATCTCAATGGCTTTTTTTAAGTTGACCCAATAAACATAAAAGGAGGTAAATGAAGATATATAAAGAGGAGGTTTATGATGGGATGAAATTAAAATATTAAGTTTTAAGAATTGGCTATTAATTATTGTATTAGAGATGTCATGTATTCATCATTTATATTGTACCTGAGGTATGACCATTACTAATTCAAGATTAGTTACGTGATTAACCAATGCAATAGTGACCATTTTCATCTGGTTTTTTTTACCTTTCGTAAGAAAATTCTAAGACGCAATCGCTAATCGTACGTATTTGTCACATCTTTTTGACTCAATTTTGATGTAGTGGGATCGGTGGAAATCATTTAGGCTGCGTTTGGTAGGAGGCAATCTATCTTGTAATGTAATCAAAATTACATTACAAGTTAGATTACTTTGTTTTGAATAATTTTAAACTTATAATGTAATGAAATCTCGATTATAAAAATGGCTCAAGATTTGTAATCACGATTACAAAATAAAACCGATGTAATTCGATCACATTATAGCTTGTAAAGTCGTCGGCCGAGCGGCGACGATCGCCGATCGCCGGCCGGCCGCCGGTTGGACCGGCCACCGGCCGTCGGTCGGACCGGCCGCCGGTCGCCCGCCGGTCGCCGCCCGCCCGCCCGCCGGTCACCGGTCGCCGGTCGTCGGTCGCCGGTTGCTGCCCGGCAGCCGACGGCGGCTGCCGGTCGCCGGCCGACCGGCGGCGGTCGTCGGTCGTCGGCCGACCGACGGCGGTCGTCGGTCGCCGGCCGACCGACGGCGGTCGTCGGTCGCCGGCCGACCGACGGCGGTCGTCGGTCGACGGCCGACCGACGGCGGTCGTCGGTCGCCGGCCGACCGACGGCGGTCGTCGGTCGCCGGCCGACCGACGGCGGTCGTCGGTCGCCGGCCGACCGACGGCGGTCGCCAACTATGGTCGTCGGTCGTCGTTGTCGGTGGTCAGTCGCTAATCTTTGATTACATTACAAGATGGATTACCTTTCACTAAACGCACAACTGATAGTTATGAAAGATTACATACAACTCGTTTCCAAACATAGTAATGTAATCTTGATTACATTACATTACATTACAAATTTGATTATATTACAAACTCGATTATATTACCCCTTACTAAACGCAGCCTTAAAGGTTTGTGGGGTTGAATGTTGATGCGGCAATTTGGAATAAATATGAACTTCCAATTTATTTAATTTTATTTTTAATTATATTTTTGTAAAGATAAAGACCTTTATCAAATCACATTATTATTATTATTATTATTATTATTATTATTATTATTATTATTATTATTATTATTATTATTGTTGTTGTTGGTGAAGTATGATTATTCTACAAAAGATATGGAAATTGTACCATGTTAGATTGTGATCAAGATTATTCCATATTTAATATTTCATAGCCTTGATCAATACAAATTTACAAAGACAGATTTTGAAGAAGATTATTAATTGTAAAGTATACTTGTTAATCGTATCATCACAATTTCGTTTTCAACCACCGATTATTAATTGTGCACATGAGCACATCATTTTCGTTTAAGTTTGTTCACAATAATATTGGTTTAATGTTACATTAATCCCTTTCCTACAAGAGTGTTTATGCATCACTATCGTTTTCACTCACCACACAAGAGTGTTTTCTTCAATGTTCTGTTTCTTTTCTTCATCGTTCTAATTTTTTATACAAATTTCCGATTTGATCCTATTAATTTTGAAGATTAATAATTTAATGATATGAAAATTTTCCATTGGTTATTAAAGTAAATCGAGAAGCACTACAAGAAATATTTGTATTTCTGAAGAAAATTAAATCTTGTCGGTAATTACTGACGGAATCTCTGTTCCGTCGGTAAGTTTAGAGATTGTTGCCTATTTTTCCATCGGTAATTATTTGCGTGGACACGTGACATATGGTAATTACCGAATTAAATTTCTGTCGGTAATTATCGACGGAAACATTTTCCGTCAAAAAAATTTGGAGTTGTCGTTTTTTACTGAGTCACATAGAGGGTAATCATCGACGGAATCACCATTCCGTCCATGATTACCTCTGGAATTTGTAATCCGTCAGTGATTACCGATTCCGTCGGTGATCACCGACGGAATGGTGATTCCGTCGATGATTACCGACGGAATCACCAATTCTGTCAATAAATTGGTGTTGCCGTCGTTCCATCCGTCAAAAAATTGGTGTTGCCGCCATTCACTTGTCCACGTGGAAGGTACGTGATTCCGTCGGTATTTACCAACGGAACTACGATTCTGTCGGTAATTACCGATAGAATCATGATTCCGTCGGTAAGTTAAGGGTAAGTTAAGGTAAAATTAGGGAACAGGCGCTAGTTTTCCCCCGCACGCGCTCGAACTTCCCTTCTCCTCGTCGGCGGCGCTTATGTGTGGAGCTTCTCCTTGTCAGCGGTAAGTCTCCTTCCCTCCTCTTTTTGGTTTTGTTTTAGGGTGATGATGGCGTGGCCGGTGTTGGGGGTGGCGGCTAGGGGCGCAACGGCTTGAGGTAGCGGTGATGGGCTACTACGCCATGATTTGGCGACGGAGAGGGCGGTCGAGCTGCTGGTTTGCCGGTGTGGACCTTCTCGGCAGAGGCCCCGTCGGAAAAGGTCGTGGTCGCGTCGACCGCCGTGGGCAGCGCGGCATGGGTCGCTTTGCCCGTGGCTGACGGCGTCTTGGTTCGCCTCAGCCATGCCTGGCGGTGCCTTGGTCGCCGTTACCATAATTTATTTCTAATTATTTGTAATTACAAATAATTAAGCTCTTTTTATAATTATTTGTAATTAGTTTTATTTATTTTTTTAATGTTGTAGGTTACTGTAGTTGCTTTTCTCCGATACGTGTACTTCATTTCAAGTATATATTTTTATTTTGTAGTCACATTACATTTACAGCATTTGTTAGTAGATTTAATTATGTTATTAATTTAGCATGTTATTTTATAATTTATTAAAATAGGTAACATTTAGAATTGAATTATTTTATATTATTAGTATCATGATATTTAAAATTGTATTCATTAGTATTTACAACCAATTATCTAGACTTATTTTACTCACCACCATAATTGTTTGCTTTAAACATGTACTTAGACTACATTTGGTAAGGGACAATCAGCTTTCCAATGTAATCAGGATTACATTACAAGATTGATTACTTTATTTGGTATAGTTTTAAAATTATAATGTAATATAATCTGCATTACAAAACTAGTAAAAGTGTTGTAATCTGGATACAAGGCCAACAACATGTAATCTGGATTACATTACAGACTCAGTTACATTACAAATTGGATTACTTTACCCTTAACCAAACGTAACCTTAGTCTTAAATTAAGTTAAATGTTTGATTTGATTTAATTTCTTTGATATTATCACCCTAAACCTGAATTACTCATTATCAGAGGAAATAGAAATATGACCTGTTAGGACCGTGACCGTCAAGCTAGAGGGGAGGTGAATAACTATTCTTCGATTTTCTACCTACAACGTTAACAAGCGCAAGCGGAATAACAAAATAGAAACAAAAATAATGTTAACACAAACCGATTTACGTGGTTCAGAGATGATGCTCCTACTCCACGGCAGTCCGTAAGGTGGACGATCTTTAATCCTTCGGTGGATGATTCCCCGGAGCACCTCCGGCTAGCTCTTGTCGCTGCTTGTTGGTGGCCAAACCTCACCACAACTTCTGGACAATCCCTGAGCAAGATAGGCTACTAACAAGTTTTTCCCAAGCAAGTTTCGCCAAGCCAAAACAGTCTGAAACAAGCTCCCTTAAATAAAGCTCAAGGCTGAAAGTAACCGTTATCAGTCGACTGCCCCATTCCTGAATTCGAATTTTCACAGCTGACCTTTCGAATTCTGGCCACACCAGTCGACTGCCCCAGGGGGGCAGTCGACTGGTCCACTCCTAAACCTAGTGTTATAGTTCCCGAGTGCATTTCTCTCCGTACTCGAATCCTCCCGGCTTAGTTCCCGAATACAATCCCTCAGCACTAGGACCCTCACGATCTGGTTGACTCCTCAAACAGCAGTCTCGATCTATTGCCTTCATGTCCTCTTCATCTTCGGCTCTCGTCCCTCAAATGCGCACGTAAGCCCTTGGCTTGCCTCCATGTCATCATTCACGCATGTCTCGAAGTCTGCGTCCATCGGCTCATCGTCCCTGCTCCAGCAGCCTCGATCTGTCGCCTTCAAGCCCTCTTCGACTTTGGCCCTCGTCCCTCAGATGTGCACGCAAGCCCGCGGCTTGCCTCCATGCCATCCTTCACGTATGCCTCGAAGTCCACTTCCCTCAGCTCATCGTTCCTGCTTTGTCCATGGTCTCTCGGATGCGCACACAAGCCCACGGCTTGCCTCCATGCCACCCTTCACCGTACTTGAAGGCATCCAACCAAGTCTATGTGCACCTGTATACCTGCACACTCACATACACATATTAGACCAACAATAAATCCTAACTTAATCATATTGACACACACATCAAAACCCATTATCCTCATGATCATACTTGGGTCGATTGCCCCAACATAACCTATATCATATTATGAGATTATTTGATCAGATTAAATTCTTGATGTTCTTACTAGAGCTAGTAATTTACTTTAGACAACAATTAAACCTGAATTCTAGTATCTTTTACTATTTATTTCATTAAATTTATATAAAAAATTAATTTTTCAAATTGCATTCTTATTGGGTAACAATGTATATGAACAAAGTTTGGATTTACAATCGATTAGAAAATGGATTTATTAGAGATGAAATAAAGGAGATAGAACAATTCACATATGCATAAGCAATGGGAAGTCTCATGTATGCATAAGTTTGCAATTGACCAGATATATCATTTATAGTTGGGATGTTAGGTAGATATATTAATAACCGAGGACCGTCGCACTGGAAATCAATTAAAAGAATGATGTGGTATTTGAAAAAGAACTAAAAGACACATGCACACGTGTCGGAGGTCAGATCACATGGAGGTGATTGGTTATTCAAACTCCGATTTTCCTGGATGCTTGGATAACAAGAGATCTACTTCAGGCTATATCTTCATGCTTGCTGGAGGGGCTATATCTTAGAAGAGCGTCAAGAAAATGCTAGTAGCCACTTCTACTATGGAGGCAAAATTGGTAACATACTATGAAACATTCAATCATAGGATTTAGCTGTGGAACTTTATCACAACATTGCATATCGTTGATGACATTGACAGACCACAGAGGATCTACTGTGATAATAAAGCTGCAGAACTTTATGTCAAGAACAATCGCAGTTCGTCGAAGTCCAAGCACATCGACGTCAAGTTTCTAGAGGTTAAAGGGAGAGTTCAGAGTCGACAGATTATAGTAGAGCACATCAGCACAGATTCTATGTTGGTCTATCCACTCACCAAAGGCTTGGTGCCTAAAGTGATTCATGCATATGTTGTGGATATGGGAGTTCTTCTTATGGGAGAATAACTTATCTAGTGGGAGTCTGTATTTATTTTATTGCTCTATGTTAATAAAGACAAACATTTTATTTTGATTATTGTATACGTACTTATGGTTCAAAATATTAATGGGAATTCATATGCTTGTTTGACACTCTGAATACGATATTATGGTTTACTGTTGCTGTATAGTATTTAGTGTTTGTAAATATGATACAGATTCTTTTAGGAATCATAAAATTTGAATCATGATGTGCTATTGCAGTTTATCATAGGTATTTGCAAATATGATCATACTCTTTTGGGTCACTTTGGACTAGTTAGAAATTGATATGTACTGATTATATTTCATGCAATTGTCACTCTATACATCCGCATATTGATCTCTGTTGTTAGTGACATTGGTATTGTCGCTACTGTTGGGGCTTGTTACGATTATATACAGTAGCTATGACCTCTTCAGTTCTCTACCAATGAAGTTAATGGACTAGATTTTTATAGGGATGTCTTGAACTCAAAAAAATTGATATCAACTAAAATTTTACTTATATTTAATATATAACTCACATATAGTCCAAGTAAGAGAGATATCAATTAATTACGCTAACCCAGGCAAGCAAAATTCTATTGATTTTATAGGAGATGGTTATTAATTGGTCTGTCACTACTTTGTTGAATAACTTAGAATTAAAATAATCAAAATTCCACTCCAAATTCTCTGTCCTAAAACTTCCCGTCTTCCTATCTCAACTCGTCGACAATGACCAGCGAGTTATCTGATCATCGATCGAACACCGTCAGCAATATCCGATCATCATCGCTAATCAAATGTTACCTTAGGAGAACGATGAATCGATCAGGATCGTCGCAATTGCGATCTTGACAGATTCGACGGTAAATCCGACGAGATCGTAATTGCGATAATCCTCGACGGATTAACTATACCTCCAGGATATAATTTAGTTCAGGACGATGATCGAAAATCATCTGTGATATTCGATCGATGATCAGACGACTGATCAATCATCATTAGTGACTTATCAATCACCATCAGCGAGTTAAGACACAAGGACATGAAGTGTTTTGGGACCAAAGATTTCTACTCCGATGGGTGAGCCATTAACTTGGATAATCCGGTTGAGTAAACAATTTTTAATTACATTAATTATAGATATGATTAAACAAACTACACCGCATGCACCAGATGTACGATTTGTTTACATTATTCGAATAATAAATAACTTCGGCACACAATTCCGCATCGTAAGTTCTAAGTCTCAAATATAATTAAATTATAAAAATTAAATTAACTTCGAAAAACTTTCTAAAAAAATATTAAAAAGGGTGGTGCGTCCGAGTAATCCCGTTCACGTTAGCGAAGAAGCCTAGCAAATCCCGCTTGTACGGAAGGAACGATCGCCGGCCGGCGCCGCTCGCCGCCGGTACGCCTTTCCCGTAATAAACCCGATGCGCCGTGATTAGGTCCATTCCCGCCTTCACGCCCTTCGCTCCCGCATCGGTCCTCTCCTGCTTGCCCACCGCCTCGCGACGCTTGGTTTCGCGGCTAGGGCTTTCCCTCCCCTTCTTCTCCTCCGCGGCGAGGAACACAAACTTCTCCTTCCCGTCGCTCTGGCTCCGTCCGACCACCAGATCCCGCAGCCGCCACCGCAGCGACGACCCCGTGGAGCCGCTCTTCTTGCAGCGTGTCGGCGACGGGGACGCCGACAGGCTCGGGGTCCACACGCAGTAGCTCGCCGGCGGAATCCCCTCCAGCTCATCCATCCCCGAAGAAACGGAATACGAAGACGACGACGACAACGACGACGCGAGGCCGGGATTCACCGCCCGGTCCTCCATCAAGAGCTGCCGGAGAGTACCTTGCGCCGCCTCGGTCTCCTCATCCGCCCGCGGCTCGAGACGTTCCTCGTCTTCGAGGGCAGGGGAGGCGCGGCCGAAGACAGGGTAGATGGGGGAGCGGATCTGGCGGCCAGAGAAGATCTCCTCGGAGGCGTGGCCCTGACGATTATCGGGGTCCCTGACCACGAACTCAAAATCTTCGTCAATGGCGAAGTCCTTCGACCCGCCTTCCCCCGGCAGCGGCCGCGACTCATAGAAGGCGGCGAAGGGCGCCCGGAAGCTGGGGGAAGCCGAGACGACAGGTACGCTCTCCTCCTCCTCCTCCTCTTCTTCTCGTCTCATCGCTTGACTGGTTGCCAGCTATCTGTTTGCGCAAATGCGGTAGAGAACATAACGAAGGGTCGCGTAGGCTTCGGCGTCGTTAATAAAGGCCAAGCGGAGGCAGGATGAGGAAAGGACATTCTAGAAAGCAGCCCCATTGGCGTCTCTCGTTGCGTGTTACTGTGTGAGATGGTGGGTAAAGTCAGGTACCTATAGTGCTATTTGGTGGCAACCAAATAGGTCTCTCGTTGCTATTTGGTGGTCCCCTTCGAATGGCTGCTGGACGCCATTATCTTTAATCTTATCTTCTCAAAGATTGTTTTTCTTTGGGTATATTCCAATTTTTTTGTTCTAGAAATAATTGACTTGGAATCTTTGGTGAAATGAAAATAACTTGGCTTTTGACCAAATGATCCATCCATCCAAATCTAAACTGGTGGATTAATTTAGAAAGAAAATATAATTAAGAAGTTAATTGGGTGAGAACGTGTGACATTTTTTTTAGTAACCACTAACCATGTTAAATGCACGCGCAAGTACTACCTCACAATGTGATCTGCTTACCCTATTAAAGGTGCCGAGTCATGCATGCATGTGTCGTATTCCATGACCTTGTCCACATAAACGGTTGCAAAAGGTGGATCCGGCCACCCCAACGGCCCCCTGATCTCTATTCCACAAGTGTCCAGAGGGGGTAAATCACCTTGTCCACATAAACGGGATTAGCAGTAAGGCGGTAAATGAATCAAATCGCTCGTGAATTATTCGGAGCTCAATTCGATAGAAGTTCGTTCGAGCTCGTTTAATAAAGTTCATTAATATTAACGAACCAAACTCAAACTCAGCAGTATTCGGCTCGTTAGCTCGTGAACAGACTCGTTAATAAGCTCGTGAGCTAGTTCGTAAAATATAAAATTAATATTTAATATTAAATATATAATTTTGATATTTTTATATTTAATAAATATAAAATATCCAATAAAATTTATTTGTATGAATAAAATCATAGATTGGTAAGTTGGTTTAGGACTCGATTAGGCTCGAATATGCTCGTGAGTCATTACTATATTCGATAAATTAAGTTCGAGCTCGGCTCGATAATAAACGAATCAAACTCAAACTCTCAGGTATTCGGCTCGGTTCGATTACAATCCTAATTAGCAGATGGAGGCATTTTCATAATACGGGTGCATTAAGTATGGGCTGAATATGAAATTATATGTAGAATGCTTCCAACTACCAGAGAAAGACAATTGGACCAAATCCAAGAGATCTTTAAATTGAGTAAAGTAAACGTAAAATATATACAATCGAAATTTAGTAGTTATTCTGCTATACATGCAAAGGGAAAGCTTGTCCGGATAAACACACTTGTCAAAATATTGGGAGTTAGTACTTCAAATGCTATGAAAGCATTGTCATATGTCCACCAACCAATAGGCGATCAATGGAAACATCAAAGTAACAAAAGGAATTGAGCTTAGGTACATTCTAAAAAACAAAGTAAAGTTTAAGGGTATATTATATTGTCAAGTTATATTATATTAAAACATTAGTTATTTTGAAGAAAAATAAAATAAATTTCAGATTAAGAAAACATTCATAGTGAAAGAAAATTAGAAAGTTGGAAGATGAAATTGCATGGACAGTCACCAATCAAAGTCTCCGTTGTCATATTCAAGCTGCGTAATGGACTGGGCATTCATATGATTCGATACAGCTAATTCATTCATGCACCAAATGCCAACTAAAACAATTCCAATTATCAATTGCCGTGAATTTAATATTTGTTTTACTGGTACACGTAATCATATTTATTGTTATTATGGGCAGTTAATTTCATGATACGATAACTTAACGAACGACATCTCTGCAAAATTCTTAAAAGATTTATAAATTTTAAAAACTTCAATAAAAAAGTTGGAATGGTTGTAGATGTGAAGTTTGGAATTTTTAATTAAGAATAGGTTTGAAAAATCAAACCTGTTTTTTTTCAGAGATGGAGACGATAATTAATAATAAAATAATATTATAATTTTGATCTTTCAACATAATTAAAATATAAATTATTAAATGAAAATATAATAAATAAAAATATGTGATTTATAATTAAGAACATCCACAGTAAAAATTTTGTCGAAGCTCTCACGACCACCATGGCACTCATCAAGGATCTCTCTCCCAGAGTAGCTCCGCACAGGCGGAGTTGCTCCTTCGTCAGTTTTATTTTTTTTAATTTTTTAATTAAAAAATTAAATATTTTTTAAAATATTAAAAAAGTAAATATTTTTTAAAATATTAAAAAATCCAGGCTCAATGATCAATTAGCCATTATACAATAAAGGCTAATTCACAATGGTAATTCAATTTTAATTTTTAAAAAAATCTATATATACATCTTAATCTTTCATTTGTTTCATTCAATTTAACATTCTCCTCCCTCTCAATTTCTTCTTACTTCCTTTCATTCTCTATTTACATTGAGACGGATGTAAATTTCAATACTTCATTTACAAATTATTTGAATTCTTCAAATATGGAAGAAAATAAATATTTTCAAAATACTTGCATTCCTCCTAATGTTCAATATCTTTATTTTTTCTCTTACACATAATACCCTTCAAAATTTTAAAACATTTCACATGCTCCATAATATCAGTCAAATTCTCAAAGTTATCAAAATTTTTCAATGAATCCAAGTAACATCGCTCCAACACCATTGGGTATATATTCCACTCTAAGATTGATCAGCCATGGGCAATTAATTTGGGATACCTTCTCTGCCTTATATATTTTCTCCTCCTTAACCATCATTCATGCTTTCAAACGAATAAAAAAGGATTATTATGAACCTATCTATCATCGATAAAGAATCTCATCATCTATTCCAGCAACTCAGTTGCCATCACACTCATCACAAGAAGAGTGTGAAGTTGAATAAGAGATAGATGATCCGAAACGAAGATTTTGGTCTCTCGACGAAGTCGTGATCCTTGCGAAGTCATGAATAACTATCATCACCGACGCAGTTATTGGTAATGACTAGAAAGATCAAGTTTTTTGAAAATGTATAGCTGATTAGTACAACAAGCATCGACCTACTGGAGCTTTGATGAGGAGCTATGAGCAGCTAAAATCACATTACTATCACTTTGCGCCAATGGTAAATGAATTTTCTACAATCTATAATAATTTTTATACTCATCGTCAATGCGGTTGGAGTGACGAGAATGTGTTGGAGAACACACTGAATATATGAAAAACCAACAACAAAAATAAGGAATTCAGGTATATACATGTATGGAGGGTTTTTAGAGAATATGAAAAATATGATCCACAATTAGTTACTCCACTCTAATAAGAAAGCAAGAATATTCGATTCAGGAGGAACACTTTAGCATCAAATCCAGATACGAGTATCAATGTGGATGACTCTAAGGACCATATTCGTCTGATAGGGCAAAAGACAACGAAGAGGACAGGCAAATCCAAAGTCAGAGAAGGCGATACAATGCAGGGTCATCTCCAGAAAATTGGAGGCTCATTGGAGGCCCTAAGCTAATTTTTAAATGAAAGATAATTAGACGAGAAAAAGAAAATATATATATATATATATATATATATATATATATATATATATAATGAACGTATTTTGGGTCCTAATTCAAGACAATTCTAACCATTATATGCTTAAAAAATTAATTTATTATCAAATTTAATAGATAACCTAAATAATATAGAGACCCCTAAAATAGGGAGGCAGCTACCTCCCCCTGAAGACAACCCTGATACAATGGTATAAAATATCGACAGAGAACGACAAGATATTAAAGCATATCAAATGCAAAAAATGGCTATGCAGGAAGCTGAGATATTTCATAAGGATTATGAAATTCTCATGAAGAATACTAGTGAGATAATGCCAGGACAACTTTATATACATGAGAAAACAATTGAAAAAATTAAAGAAAGACGTAACCTTGTGTAGATATGTTTAATTTATTTATTTTATTTGATATATCATAATATTTTTAATTATTAATGTTATTCAATCATAGTAATTTATGAATTTAAATTTTATAAGATTTTCTTATAGATAATGTAGAATATGGAAGATAGATAAAAAGATATATAGTGAAAAAGTATGGGATCTATGAAAGATTAGTTGTGAAGTTTTTTTTTTTTGATAGTGGAGAGATATATGAGTTTTTTGCTTTTGACATGGAAGCTTCTGAAGGGTTTCAGTGACCGTGGATACGCTAAGGTCTATAAAAAATTATAAGAAGAATTTTGTATTTATAGAGAAAATAATAAATTTTTATATTTGTAGATGGTATTAATATGATATATTAAAAATAATAAAAAAGTTCAAATAGGAGATGCCCTCCAACCGAGGGTTTTTTCAGTTTTTTTTAGTTTTCGCTTTCCTACCTGTCATCCCAAATGAAGAAGCTGGGTTCGTATCGAACGCAGCTTCTCTTATCTCAGGTAAGGGTCATCAGAAAAAACTAAATCCAAAAACCTCTCTCGACACCTGGAGATGTCCATAGAACATTCATATTGATTTTGACACTTTGACGTACGTTATAATACTCACCGCATTATCAAACAAAATATAAAATTCACATGTCACATACATATCATATTAATATATTCATATTTTCACATTCATTTTAACATTAACATTAATTATTTATAGAGTCAACATGCCACATACACATTATATTAACATATTCATTTTCTTGGATCTTTATTTTTATTATAGATTAAATAAATATAATTTCAATATTATTTATGAATTTTAAATGATTATCATTTAAAATAAAAAATAATAATATAATTTTTAATATATTTACTATGTTAAATATTTTTTATTTTATAAATGTTATTTATTTAAAATTAAAATATTATTATAAATTAGAAATAAAAGAGTGTTGGGACCGGTAGACGAGCTAGAGGGGGGGTGATTAGCTCCGATTCGCTTGTAGAAGATTTGTCGCGGCGGAAGACTTCAAGCAATCGCTAACACAAGGATTTACTTGGTATCCACCCCGGTCGGGTGACTAATCCAAGGATCCACTCTCCTCACACTCTCATGCACTATGAAAGTCTCCTTCTTGAGGTGGAGAAACCTCTTATAAGCTTGTTACAAAGATACAACAAGAGCAAAGCAAATACAAAAGAAATCTCACAAGATTTACAATAAATAAGCTCACACTTTGCTTCTCTTGCTATCTTCAAGCTTGTGATCGCCTCTAGAACTTTGGAAGTGCAGCAACACTAAGCCCCAAAGCTTCTCTTGAAATGGCGTGGAAGAAGGAAGAAGAGCTACGACCAAAACCTGCGCGAAAGACCTTATACCCGTCGCCTAGGGTTTGGTAATCGATTACCCAATCAATTACCACGTCACACTTAGCCGTTCAACGGCTAGTTTTCGAACCGTAATCGATTAGCCAATCGATTACCATTGCCCTGAATCGATTACCTAATCGATTCAGAGCCTCTCTGTTCTCTCGCGCAAACCGCCCTAATCGATTAGCCAATCGATTACCGATACCCTGAATCGATTACCCAATCGATTCAGGACCCTTCTGTCCTCTCGCGAAAACCGCTTTAATCGATCATCTGATCGATTGACCCAATCGATTGCCCAATCGATTGAGTCCACCCTAACTTGTTCCCACAAGCCTAGGATCCCCTACCAAGTGTCCGGTCAACCCCGTTGACCAACTTGGATTTCTACTGCCTAGCTCCCAGCTCGGACTTAACCTGGTTCCCAACCAGATTTGCCTAACCCTCGAGTTAGGTCTAGTCTCTCGGTAGACTTCCACCTTGCCAGCATGCGATCTCCCCGATCCATCTGGACTTCACCTAGTCCCACTAGGTCTTTTGCCATGCCAGCGTACGATCTCCCCGATCTACCTGGACTTCACCTAGTCCCACTAGGTCTGCCTAGTCCCACTAAGTCTTTTGCCATGCCAGCGTACGATCTCCCCGATCTACCTGGACTTCACCTAGTCCCACTAGGTCTTTTGTCATGCCAGCGTACGATTTCCCCGATCTACCTGGACTTCACCTAGTCCCACTAGGTCTTTCCCAGTCAAGTCTCCAGTCAACCTTGACCCACTTGACTCACACATCATGACCACTCAAACATCATTAACAAACATCGAAACATACGACCTCGAGCTCACCCGAGCTTACCAGACTCAAGCTCACCTGAGCTTTGTCACACCAGGTCAATCCTGACCTAACCAAGATTGCACCAACAATCTCCCACAGACCTAAGCTCACCCGAGCTCAGTCAAACTAGGTCAACCCTGACCTAACCAAGATTGCACCAACAATCTCCCCCTTTTTGATGTTTGACAATATGTTTGAGAAAGACTAATCCCTATTAGCCTTTCAATCTCTCCCAAATTTCTCCCCCTTTGACACACATCAAACCTCTCCCTGAGAGTCTATATGGTCAAAGGTATACCCAATGAAAATCCCATACTTTTCATGGAACCTATACTCAACCTTGAGCACTCATGAAGATTCCCAATCTCTATTTAAAAAAAATTCAATCACATGTTGTTAAGGAAGACCTCCCCCTCAAAACATGCTCTAAACCTCTATCATTGCACCAACAATGATTTTTGAGTTCCTAAACCTTTAGGAAAACTCAACTTGAGGTAATTGAGATTTTGAAATTCAAAGTTTGAACCCAAAACTCTCCTTAACCCTTAAATGTTCACCAAACCATTTCCCTTTTTGATTTCACAATGAAATTTACCCAAATATACTTATACAAGTAATTCTAGGGTCTAGGGATTGTTGAGTTACTTAACAATGGGTTATTGGACTGAAAAATAGACAGTTTCAGTCTTACTAATCGATTGGCGTTGGGAACCAATCGATTACACAGTCCTTAATCGATCAACTGATCGATTACGGCAGACTGTAATCGATCAAAGGATCGACTACGCGAGCTTCTGTGCTCGCAAAACATACCTTCCAATCGATTGACCAATCGATTGGCTACTGTCCCAATCGATCACCTGATCGATTGGGAGTTTCTGAAATCTGAAAACAATTTCAGATCCGAAATTCAGAAACCCCTAAATAATTCTACAAAATTTGGAAAATTCTAAAATTTTGTGTTGACATTATTTATACCATATACTATCAAGGAAAAATAGTTTTCTATGAAAATTACCTTTATTTCCAAAGATTTACATAAAATTGGAAACCTTGAAATATTTCAATGTTTCACTCTATTTTGTATCCAATTCATCAATGATGAGTGCTATCAAAAGATAGTCTTCACCAAGGTTTTCCAAGATAGTTTTGAAATGTTTTTCAAAAACAATATCCAACCATGTTTCTTGGGCTAAATGCACATGACTTGTACATTAGCTTTCCCAATGATTGGTGTTCATTGAACTTCATGTTTTTTATGAATCTAAAACTCAATATGATGTACTTTATCAACACCTTGAGTTTTGTTCATCACCCTAACATCTCACTTGTTTCTAATGTGAAAAAAAACACACAAGTCACCTTATAGACTTAGTGAGATGATGAAAGTCATGTTCTCCCTAATCTAAGGGTTCATGCATTTTTACCTAGACATTATAAACTTTGATCATCCACCTAGGATGTCAATTAATGTCAATGTCCTTAATTTCAATAAATATTGATTTATGCATGATTAGTGACTCTGACATGCATCACATTAGAATTTTCAAAAGAAATTATAACTAGATGTTGCATGTATGACATGACATGTAATATTTTCATAATAAATATAAGTGATGAAATATGATGTCATGGCATGTGATAGGGCATACAAAACATGGCATAATAGCACAAAAAAATATACCTAGATTTCCTATCTAAGTATCAATAACTCATCGCTAAGCCATTGATAATTCTAAATTTTTCCTAATTTCAAGATAATGCCAAAACTCCCCAACTTGGCCTATCTTTGGATTCTAACCTAGTTGTGCCAACATTAATTAAGTTTAATCTTCCAAAAATATAGTTTGGCACAAAATTTACTCCTCCTAGAGTAAACAAATGAATCCTTCATTTTCAAGGATAATAATTCCTTGAAAATGTCCCAAAGTGTCAACTTCATCAAGGTTGGGTTAACTACTCTTCCAATTAGAGTTGACACTCCCTAGACCTATCTAGGGTGTGGCGAACACACTCTTAGGAACCCAAAACCTATTGGTGCTCCTTGGGTGTTCTAGGTATTCACTAGGGATGACTTCCCTTGATACCTTCTTAAAGACTTTCTTAGGCTTCTCCGAAGCCTTAGTCACCTTTGTCTTGTCTTGGTCAACTCTAGGGATGGCTTCCCTTGCGACCTTGACTTGACTCCTAGACCTAGATTTAGTTCCATATTTATATGGAACTCTATGATAGGATGGACCATCATCCTTAGTCTTAGGTTTGTACCCCAAACCTCTCTTGCTCCTAGAGGGTCCTTGATTTCCTAAATCTAGGTTTTGATCCTTAGATCCCTTAAATAGATTTTCTATTCGTTTGAGAGATTTTTCTAATTTATCAAGTTTTGACCTCAAAACTTGATTTTCAATCATTACCTCCTCAAGGCTTGGTTTTCTAATATAGCCTTAGTAATTTTTCTTTTTGGCCTTGGATTGGGTAGGTCTATCCTTAGATGATCTAAAATCTTCCCTATCCTTGGTTGTAGTAGACCTAGCATGAAAGACTCTATATTTTTCTTTTGGTTTCTCATACCTCCTATTTTCATGATAAATAGCATTGAAATGATAATAATTATTTCTAGCATGCATGTTATCATGATTTGAATAAGTACCATTACCTAATGGTACCTTAGTGTTATTCTTGGAGGCTCCCCCTTGACTTGAGCTCCTCCTTTTTGCCTTAGTCGGATTGTTCCCCTTTGGACATTGATTTTTATAATGTCCCTTTTATTTGCATGAGAAGCACACAATGTGCTTCTTATCCTTCTTTGTCACGGGGTCGACCTCCTTTGCCTTCTCCTTTGCCTTAGGTGCCATTTGCACCTTCTTCTTGACCAATTTTGGACACTTACTCTTGTAGTGTCCTTTTTCCCTACACTCAAAGCAAATGATGTGATCTTTATTTTTACAAATTGAAATGTTTATACCTTTGCTTGTAGGGGTGGCACATGACTCTTCACTCGATCCGGAAGTAGATACTTCTTCTTTTTTTGGAGTCAATGACCTTTGCTTCCCCTCAATCCTAGAGGTGGAGACTTCTTCTTCTTCTCCATTGACCTCGGATAATGATGTTGAAACCTTTTCTTGTTCCTGCGTCAATGTCAAATTTTGCTCCTCTTCAACCCTTGAGGTGGAGACTTCTTGAGCTTCATCTTCGGATGTTGAGCACCTCTCAACTTCCGAGTCCTCTTCACTTGATGAATTTCCCTCTTCGAATTTGTCTTGATTTGGTAGAGTGAAGGGAACTTCATGAAGTATTGCCAATTTGCTCCATAGCTCTTTGGCGTCTTGAAATTCTCCAATCTTGTCCAAGATAGTGCTTGGCAAAAGATTAACCAATAGTTTGATCACTTTGTAGTTGGCCTCGCATCTCTTGATTTGCTCCTCATCCATTTGCTTTTCTTGAGGAGCTTTCCTTTTGAGCTTGTTGGAGCTTCAAAACCCTCCATTAGAGCAAACCATTGCTCTATCTCCATCATGAAATAATTTTCGATCTTTGACCTCCAAAGATCAAAATTCACCTTGTCGAATGGTGGAGGTGCCCTTGTGTCATAGCCAAACTCCATTTTTGAAGTTGAACCCTTTTGATGATGACTTCTTGAAATTAGGGTTTCTTCCAACTTCTTCTTCTTCCTCTAACTCTTGCCCTCTTGGCGATGAGTCCAATGAAGAGCAACCTTGCTCTGATACCACTTGTTGGGACCGGTAGACGAGCTAGAGGGGGGGTGATTAGCTCCGATTCGCTTGTAGAAGATTTGTCACGGCGGAAGACTTCAAGCAATCGCTAACACAAGGATTTACTTGGTATCCACCCCGGTCGGGTGACTAATCCAAGGATCCACTCTCCTCACACTCTCATGCACTATGAAAGTCTCCTTCTTGAGGTGGAGAAACCTCTTACAAGCTTGTTACAAAGATACAACAAGAGCAAAGCAAATACAAAAGAAATCTCACAAGATTTACAATAAATAAGCTCACACTTTGCTTCTCTTGCTATCTTCAAGCTTGTGATCGCCTCTAGAACTTTGGAAGTGCAGCAATACTAAGCCCCAAAGCTTCTCTTGAAATGGCGTGGAAGAAGGAAGAAGAGCTACGGCCAAAACCTGCGCGAAAGACCTTATACCCGTCGCCTAGGGTTTGGTAATCGATTACCCAATCGATTACCACTTCACACTTAGCCGTTCAACGGCTAGTTTTCGAACCGTAATCGATTAGCCAATCGATTACCATTGCCCTGAATCGATTACCCAATCGATTCAGAGCCTCTCTGTTCTCTCGCGCAAACCGCCCTAATCGATTAGCCAATCGATTACCGATACCCTGAATCGATTACCCAATCGATTCAGGACCCTTCTGTCCTCTCGCGAAAACCGCTTTAATCGATCACCTGATCGATTGACCCAATCGATTGCCCAATCGATTGAGTCCACCCTAACTTGTTCCCACAAGCCTAGGATCCCCTACCAAGTGTCCGGTCAACCCCGTTGACCAACTTGGATTTCTACTGCCTAGCTCCCAGCTCGGACTTAACCTGGTTCCCAACCAGATTTGCCTAACCCTCGAGTTAGGTCTAGTCTCTCGGTAGACTTCCACCTTGCCAGCATGCGATCTCCCCGATCCATCTGGACTTCACCTAGTCCCACTAGGTCTTTTGCCATGCCAGCGTACGATCTCCCCGATCTACCTGGACTTCACCTAGTCCCACTAGGTCTGCCTAGTCCCACTAGGTCTTTTGCCATGCCAGCGTACGATCTCCCCGATCTACCTGGACTTCACCTAGTCTCACTAGGTCTGCCTAGTCCCACTAGGTCTTTTGTCATGCCAGCGTACGATCTCCCCGATCTACCTGGACTTCACCTAGTCCCACTAGGTCTTTCCCAGTCAAGTCTCCAGTCAACCTTGACCCACTTGACTCACACATCATGACCACTCAAACATCATTAACAAACATCGAAACATACGACCTCGAGCTCACCCGAGCTTACCAGACTCAAGCTCACCTGAGCTTTGTCACACCAGGTCAATCCTGACCTAACCAAGATTGCACCAACAATCTCCCACAGACCTAAGCTCACCCGAGCTCAGTCAAACTAGGTCAACCCTGACCTAACCAAGATTGCACCAACATAGAGTACACCATAAAATACATTATATTATTTTCATCTATTTCGGAAGAAAATATTAGAGAGGAGATTTTTTGAGGGAGGGAGAGAGGCGTTTGAAAATTGGAATGAATTGTATAAGGTGATGAGTATTTATAGATAAAAATTTAATTTTTTTTTATTAAAATAGCTATTAGATAATCATTTAAGTGATCGTTGTGTAATATTATATTTCGAATCGATCTCTGACTCGATTCAAATATATCGTGACATCGATTAAAATAAGTCTTGATGGATTGGGATACGGGATTGGTTAAGATAAGATATTGTTTTAATCCATCAATTGGGGGTGAAGGGAGGTAACCCTCACAATTGATTGAGATACCCCATTTAATATGTTTAATTATTTAAAAGTGTTTATTGAGTCAGCGTTTAAACGTTTGCATTGCTTTTAACATAAGTCGTGTGTTCATCGATCATTATAACACCCGATGAATATAATGTTCGATGAGCACGAATCCAGATGCACTCACACTTTCAAGAAGGTTTCAGAACACGGTCGGTAAATAGAAAAAAAACATTCATACATATTATGAAATATATGTTTTTTCTTATTGTACATGCTAAAAATCAGGATGTGGATTGACGGAGACACTAGGATGAACTATTTACCTTTTGTCATCAAAATCAGGGTGCGGGTGCTTTTACAGAAGATAAAATACTTAGATGGGCGCGTTGGTAAATGTTGCGTACAGAATCTATTGCATGGGATGTAAATCCCTATTTATAAAATGTTGTAAACTTCTGCGTACGTCACAATATCACATGCGCGGGGCCCTCAAAAATGTTTCAATATGCGACATCATTTTCAGTGCACGTACCATGCATACCGTTCTTTAGCCCTGCGGATTAGCACGGTTCATACTATTTCAACTCGTCTTGCATCAAATTTCAGATATAAAATATTTTATTAATTATTTGATTTTTTAATATAAAAAATATTAAATATTATATTAATGAAATAAGTTGAGAGGACTATCTCAATCAATCAGGTGATACAAGGTTAGGTGAACAAGTCCATTCATTGATACGAAACCAAATAGTCGACCGCGAACAATACAGACATCCCAATCAACTTAAGATGATGGGCAATCCAATTAGCTTAATCAATTCCAATCCATATGCTTCTCAAATCAACATTGTAGAGAAAAAAATACTATATTTGAGTCAATTTGTTCGGTCGAACTGTTCCATAGTTCGCCAGCAAATTGATCATACCAACTTAATTAGTTAGTAAGAAAGGCATTTAATTAATTGACTCGATCAATAGATAAATCTTCTAGTTTCTCATATTATATTTTAAGTGGTCTGAAATAAAAAAGACAAACACTTCTTTGAGCAATTAACGAACCAATGGTTTTTAATTCATAACTATCAAATAATCTGAGTTTATCTTGGTTTGGTGTAACTTTTCGTGTTTTTTTTTCTTTTCAGAATTGTTGTTTTTTAAATCGCAATCGCAGCTAACTCCCATTTACAGTGCCACGTGAACTTGCACATGCACAATTAAATTGATATTAGGTCAATTAATTAAGCTATCAGGTGAGGTGGAAAAGACGGTTCATTAACTTTGAGCGTCTTCGTCAATCTGTCTAAAGATGAACATAAAAAAGATAAATCATGAAAATTAATAGCTTAGATACTGTTGTTATCGCATGGAGAGGACGAACATACTGACTTTATCAAATTTTGATCCTTAGACTTTAAGAGGGCAACATCTACGTACGAATCATCAATCCATCCCATAAAAACATTATTAATCTATCAGTTGAGATGAGATGGGATGCACCATGAGTATCGTTTCCTCTAAAGTATCTTTTTTAATTAATGATCACATTTTTAATTGCCTCAGGATCTCGTATTCTTTTAGAGAGGAAGTACACAACTTTTGACCTCAAAGAACAATTTTATAAACTTGAAGATCATGGTAACATGGCTTTCTAAATCTCACGATCTCAAATTACACTTACAAATTCTAACATTTCCCAAAAACCAGTTCTACTCCTCAAGGACTCTATTAGACAACACTGTACTGGCGAGAAGAATTCATAGTCGTAGAAAAGTCAATGAAAACCTTGCAAAATTATCTGTAAATTTCTAAAGTACGTGAACTATGTTGTTTAAACAAATGATATAGGAGGCGTAATCTGGCAGGGTCGAGAAGAAAGTCAAGTAAATTGGTGCAAACAAAGGTGAAAGTCGAGGCAATCCACCAGACTCAACTAGGTCATACGATTGCTCCGACTAAGTCATACAACTACCCCATCGACTGAATCATCCGACTCCCTCGAGTATTAGATTCCATTAGCTCGATCAACTGATTCCTCCGACCCGGTCAACCCAACTACTCCGACCGGGTCAACCCGACTACTCCGACTTGGTTGTCCGGCTCTGTCAACTCAATCTTCCAACTCTCCCGACTATCAGATTTCATCAACTCTGTCAACCGATTCTTTCGGTTCGGACAACCTGACTACTCTAACTTAGTCATCCAACTCCATCATTTGACTCCCTCGACTATCAGACTCCATCAACTCAGTCAACCGACTCCTTTGGCTCGGTCATCCAAACTCTCCGACTATGTTCACTAGACTCATCCAAATTGATCACACTCAATAGAAACCTACATCCTACGCAACTCACCATACCATTTTGTTCTCGAAGAACACGAGCAATCATTCCCGAAGAACATGGATAACCTAGCCATCATGTTCAAAGAACATGGGTAACATGGGCGTTACATTCGTAAGACACGGACAATATAACATTTCTTCCAGAATAAATAGACAATCAATCCTATATGAAGTCAATACCAACACAATCTTTTGGACTCTTCTACTTCCTCACTGGTTTTCTCCTACTTAAGCCCTGTGTTAACTTGACACTAGTTTTTCTCCTATTTGAGTCTGTATTAACGTGAGTGTCAGAATGATCACACTAATTCTAATCTCTTGCTGAATATTTATAGGAGCTTGGTGAGCTCCCTCGACGCTCATTTTAATCTCTTGCCAAGTGTTTGTAGGAGCTTGGTGAGCTCCCATCTGTCTTCATGTCACCCGCAACCTCCTCCACGTTAATTGATCTACGCTAACCCACCAATTTCTAGATAGGAACAAATATGATAAAGGTTTTAAAAATTTCCATGAAATACGATTACTAACATTCTATCAATCACAATCACCATGCCAATAGTTTCATGGGATTCATGAGATGAAGAGAATGAATTTAGCGAGAAAATAATCCATCAATAATAATCTACGCAATTCAGGGACAAAAAACTAGTTTCTACTTGCCAATATATCCACCATCAGCATATATATTATAGTTGAACATAACATTCATATCCATTCATACATTGGAGCAAAAATTTGTTTCAGGACGGGTACTAGAATGACAAAATTTCTCAAAAAGATCTTTGCCGGCACTGCAAGACAAGTTAGATTTAGTTGGATTCCAACAATGAAAAAGTAGAAAGAAACAGCAGAATAAAAAAAGGGCAAGGATGAACACCAAAATCATCCGTACTCTTTGTTGGCCAGCATACTGGTCTAATGCCTCCGTCATTCTTCCGAGTGAAAAAACATGCACGCAGTATCTTTATCAAGATCCGACTAACCAATATACTCAGATATGCACAAAGGCAATCCTATCCTTGGCCAATTGTTTTAGGTGAAAACATATGGAAAATGAAAGAGAATCAACTTCACACTTAGCTTTCTATAATCTCACTCTTAATTACACAAGCCAATGAGCCATTGAACGTTTCAAATCTTAAAGCAGTGCTGTCCATTAACATATAACTAAATGTTGCCATTTAACTATAATCCAAGATCCAGATCGATACCTATAGTCAGATGGCAAGTGCACCTTATGGTGGAGTTTTAAGATTTAATATAAGGAAGTAGAACTGGGCAAATTCCAAGTAAACGCATCCCATATCCCCCAGTCAATAGCAAATTTCATCAGAATAATTATGGTGCTTTCTGATTCATGGATGGAATTCACAGCAACAGGAATACTAACTCCTAGAGAATGAAATGGAATGAGAAAAGAATCAAAATGTATATTTTCTTTGATTTATGAAATAAAATATAGATTATAAAATCTCATTTACCATATCTATGCCTGATTTATAGGAATGTTATATATAGTAGACAGGGCATAATCTTCATAATTCTAAAACATTGCCATATTGCTATAAGAAATACTTGGTTAGTCAACTCAGTGAGATCAATAATATCATTCATCCTGCTCAACCCATATTACTCACCTATCCACTCAGTCCACCTAATTTGTCTATCTCACTTGATCCAATTGGCACACTAGACCCACACCTCGTGCTTAATCTGCCCATCTAGCTCACTCGCTTTGTCAACATGATCAATCCATTTAAGCCAAATATATAATCCGTCCACCTGACTTGCAAGACCATGTATAGTGCTGGTATGGTTCAAGTTATCCAACCAACCAATTTGTCATCCCATTCCATCCGCTCGTCTGCTCCAGTGCACTCAACCTACCCAACAGGACCATTTTTTTTCTAACTTACTTGGTTCATTCATTTTACTGTACTGCTCGTCCAGTTTGCCCCACTTGGTCCACCTAACCTATTTAGCCATTTAGCCTTGCTAGTTCCCTTGACTTATTAGATTTGCTCAATTGATCAATCTGTTATCTGTCTTATCAGTCTCACAATTTTAGGATTTATATTTCCTAGAGGATGGAATAATGTGTATTCATTAGAATGGCCAAAGGAATTGCTAAGACTGATCATAGGAGAATAATAAGTTTTGATGAGAATAAATATTTCAAATTCATATTTTTAAAACAATTATTACACGACAACCCACAAGAAATATAGTAGCTATTCCCGAGAACAACATCAATATTAAGCACCTGAAATTAGCAAAATTATTTCCGAAAGAAGCTCCTGTTAAAGTAACAATTAATAAAATCACTGAGAGATAATGCAATCCATTTGGTTTGAAATAAAACCTGACATAATCAAGGTAGGCAGACGACATAATTTGAAAATAATAAATCTTCTAGCTCAAGGAATCCGTTTTACACGAACTATAAACGATGCTCTTGCCATTGACTTAGATTAATCAGTCATAATGCTCACCACGGGACAAACAGTGATAACTAGCCATTTCACAAAGAAAACATAAGAATGTGGTCACTAATTCACCAAGACAGTAGACAGAGTACACGGATCGATAGCCAAGCTAATTTAATTGGAAATTTGAACAGATAAAGATGAGGAAAGGCTTAAATTTGCAAACCTAATCATGAAACCTTCGCCTCTTCTTTTTGATTCCTCCGAGCTCATACGATTGAGATCTTTGCCCCAACTTCCTCGAGCTTCTTCTTGGCCTCTTCTGCCTCCTCCTTCGTTGCGCCCTCCTTGAACTTCTTCGGAAGCCCCTCGATCAAGTCCTTGGCCTCCTTCAGCGCCAGGTTCGTCAGCGCCCGAACCACCTTGATGGTGGCGATCCTGGCGTTGCTGGGGACCTCCTCGATGACCACGTCGAACTCGGTCTTCTCCTCTACCACGGCCTCTCCTCCGGCAACCGCGTCGGTAGCGGCTCCTGGGGCAACGGCAATGGCGGCGGGGGCGAAGGCGGCCGCGGAGACACCGAGGCGGTCCTGGAGGTGGTCAACGAGGCTCCTGGCCTCCTCTAGCGTGAGGTTGGAGATGAGGGTCCCGAGCTCTTCGATCTTGGGGGTTACGGCGGCGGGCGGGCGGAGGAAGGCAGCACGGCGGTGGCGGCGAAGGGGGAAAGGCCGAGAAGCGAACTTTACGGCTTTGGAAGGGGCTTCAACCGACGAGGAGGAAGAAGGTGCGGAGTAGTAGTAGACAAGGGAGAGAGCGGATGTGAGCGTGGCCGCCATTTTTTTGCTCCTCTGGCGATCGGGAGGAATGCGGAGGGAGCGGTAGGACAGGATGGGATGAGGCAGCGAGTACAAATAAAGTGGCCTCGTTCTTCGGATAAGCTTCCGGTTCACTTGCAATTTCGGCTTAGTTGGTTTGTTTTTTATTTGATTTGGTTTAGTTAGACCGTTTTATTGAATTGATTAATTGATCGGGTCTAATTGGATTTTATTTGGATTATTTTTTTTATCTCGGTGATAGATAAAAATTTTTTATAGAGTCGAATCGATGATTTCAGATTCGCCTGTCACTTGATCTAATATTATTTGGATTGTTCGGAGCTTGAGACATTGAATTTATAGATCGTTCGTCACTCATGAATACTTTTAAATTTATCTTAACGATTGATGAAAATTTTTCATAATATCAGATCCATCGTTCTACATTGGACGTACGGATTGGATCGGATGGTAAGACGCCTGACCGTTTGCTTCGGGATCACAGGTTCGAGGGTCGCCAGTTACGCACGGGGATAAAACCCCGGACTGTTGATATTAATCCTCTCGATCTCAGGCGCCTCACCACACCAACGATAACTGTGATTTGTCTTCCTCTAGAAATCTATGAGGCTGGGACCAAGGGCCGCTAAGACGACGGTTTTTTTTTTTTTTTTCGCTACATTGGACGTTATTTTTTTTTTATTTGGATTGTTTCGAGAATAAAACGGTGATCCAGACACCGTAAGGTAACGTTGACCAGCTAGGACTTGGCGAAGGGTGGTTGCCCCCTCCTCTCTCTTGCTACGTTCGTCTCTGTCTCGATCGCTCCTGTTTTTTGGGCTTCGGCTTCTTCTGTTCGCAAGCGGAGAACAAGAGGCGAGAGGGAGGATGTTGCGAGGGGCCCGAATCCCCTCGCCGTCGATTGCAATGGAATCGGATAGCGTGGAATGCGTGTCGTCGATTGACGGATTGGATGAGGATGAGACATCCCCTCTCCATCCCGCTTCGTCGAAGCTCCACCCCGGCGCCGCTACTCCCGCTGCCAGCAGCGTTCACGACCTTCTCGAGTGCCCTGTGTGCACCAACTCCATGTATCCCCCAATCCACCAGGTCGTTTCTTGTTCTTTCTTATGTGTGGTTTTTAAGTGATAACACGATTTTTAAGGCGTTTTCTACGTTAATTGTTGGATTTTGGTTTGAACAGAAATCATTATTTGAGACTCTATTTTTGATGGGATAACTAGGGTAGAAGAGGAACTTTTTGTTAGTATTTTGATGTTTTTACCTTTTGGGACGCGTTATGCAATTGACTGGTGACTGCTAGAAAAATTAATGCTATCATGGTATTGATTTTTCAATTATATGCTTGACGGTTTATGGGTTCTATGGTAATTAATAGTTGCTGTGCGCTTGTAGAATTTCATTGATCAGTTTTGGTTCTCTTTGATGCTCCAGAACTATGCTTCTAGTTGTTCATAAACTGAGATCTTGTTTGTATGGTCTTCATTCATGTTAGTCATAGACACACATCATGATTTTGATTGGTTGTATGAATTATTGCAACTGATAAAGAATTTTAGATTTATGCTTTTCATTGATACCTGGCCTTGGCTTAGACCCACAGACCTTGTGAAAAGAATTGAAAATATGAAAACAAACAATCCACGTAACATTAGCTGGCATCATAATTCATCTGTTCCTTTTGTGCTGTAATTTGATAATTGTCATTAGGAAGCCTTTACAACTCTAAATTTACTTAAAGCGGAAGGCACAAAGAATTCTTTGATTCTTGTAAATCAATTCATCATTTTTTGTTGTGTACATAATTTAGATGGAATTCCAATATTCCATTTTCACTAAAGAAATGGGTATTTGTTTTTGCATAGGTCGCACGATCTGTTAAATTCATTTATTACTTGAATCTTTTTTATCTGAATCTGTAAAACTAGTGCAATTCATAGTTGCTGGTCTAACTGGAGTTATATGCCATACTGAAATTATGGTCACTTCTTATAATAATGAGAGCTAACTTTGTGCAAACATTATTATCTCTGACAATACGTGCCCAATTTATATGCATAATTTGTTAGCAATCAAGACCAGTTCTCTAGTTTACAGGTTGAAAAGCACTTTATATCAAACCATAATTTTATGATTTGAAGGAGCCTACGCTCCATTCTTTGCATTCACATTAACATTGTTTCTCAAGACTCAGAGTAGTTTGCTTTTTCAGTGTCAAAATGGGCATACAATCTGTTCCACTTGCAAAGCGAGGGTGCACAACCGGTGCCCTACTTGTCGGCAGGAGCTTGGTGACATTAGGTGCTTAGCATTGGAAAAAGTAGCTGAGTCACTTGAGCTTCCTTGCAAATATAATTCACTTGGCTGCCCTGAAATCTTCCTGTACTACAGCAAGCTGAAGCATGAAGCCCATTGCAGTTATAGGCCTTACAATTGCCCTTATGCTGGCTCTGAATGCTCAGTTGTGGGGGATATCCCTTTTCTGGTTTCACATTTAAGAGATGACCACAAAGTAGATATGCACAGTGGTTGCACATTTAATCATAGATATGTCAAATCCAACCCTAGAGAGGTTGAAAATGCTACATGGATGCTGACTGTAAGTTTGCTAACCCATGATACTAAGACTTCGTATTTTTTTTGTTGCGTGAACTTAATCTAACCCAGTAAATATGAAATATGGTGCTTATCTACTTTATTTTAGACTCAATTGTGCTGATGTTAAATTCACTCTAAACCATATTAGAGTTCTCATTTCAGTTTTATAAGTAAATCAACCTGAGTTACCCTCATGGCTACTTGTCGCTCTTCTGTGTGTTTCCATGCTAAACTTTCATTTTCTTTCTATATAATCAGGTATTTAACTGTTTTGGTCATTACTTCTGCTTGCGCTTCGAGGCTTTCCAGCTGGGAATGGCTCCCGTGTACATGGCATTTCTGCGCTTCATGGGAGATGAGAATGAAGCAAGAAACTTTAGCTACAGCGTCGAGGTTGGGGCCAATGGAAGGAAGCTAATATGGGAAGGTACACCCCGAAGTATTCGTGATAGTCACCGCAAAGTCCGGGACAGTCATGACGGTCTCATCATTCAGAGAAACATGGCTCTCTTCTTTTCCGGCGGTGATAGGAACGAGCTGAAACTGAGGGTCACCGGCAGGATATGGAAAGAGCAACAGAACAATGATGCTGGAGTCTGCATGCCCAGCCTCTGCAGGTGAGACCCTGCTGTATTTTGTGCTTATTCGATCTGCTCAAGATGCTTACGTAACTCATGCTGGAAGCTTCACCAAAATTCTTTCCCCTAGAGAATTTGAACTGTGTGTGTTAGGCAATTGATGTATTTGAGAAGTCAAATTGCCAAGCTTGTCAAATTTTGCCAAGAAAATTGACCCAAGTTCAAAGTAAAGTTGAAGATCATCTTATCCGTGAGTTCCTCGCGAGTTTTAACAAAATTAACTGTCAAACATGGATCGACCAAAATCATTTATCCACAAATTTTATGTAAAATCTTTTATTATATTTGCTGATATTGCCATGGCTATGTCTAGTTAGCCTGCCTACCAGCCCAAAAACTTGTTGAAATATATATTTTAATTATTGTATTATATTATTTGGAAAAAAAATAGAAAAGGAACAAAATTTAAGTAGTTTAGTGTCATGGGAGAATCCAAGTGGTTCGTCAAACAGTAGCACAACTAGAATGATGGGTAGACGCGTCAACCAAGGAGACAAAAAGATTCCATAAGATCCATACTGCTTTCTCCATCGATCTAATAGGTGTCGGGGTGGGAGTGGGATATGGCCCCAAATCATTATTCTTGGTGGGTTCAGCTCCCTGCGACTAAGTTTTCAATGATTCTATTTCGAAATAACAAATAATCAATGGTCTATGATCTTGGCCTATCTCGCGTGTAGTTTAGTCGGTCAGTTTGACACCGTATAAAGTTAGGGTCATGAAGTATGGGTAGAATAGTATAGCCAGCTAAGCCAGGAGCCCAAGGTTCGCTTGGGTCAAGTTACTCGACCGAGAGACCAGTCGGGTGCACCCTGACCTAGCCCCACCTAGAAGTGTCGAATGTCCGATCCCGTCCGACACCCGAGGCTCATGCTACATTAGTCCTTAGCGAGAGGCATCGACTGCCGAGCCTAGGGCCGTCTGGGTCACATCCAGTAGGCATCCAGTCGGCGTTCTCTCTGCGCCTTAATCATATGACCCGGGACGAAGCGGATTGACCAAGCCCGAGTGCTCCCTGACTCGGGGAGTGTCCTGCTTCACTCTGAGATATTAATTACACGACCCGATTTCGCTCAAATCGGCCGGTCGGCGATCCAACTCGAGATTTACCCATTTCTTAATAACATCCGCCCTCTGACATTATGCTGACAGACGTTGTACGAGGTTCGGCGTAAGCCTTATCCCTTTCGTGCTCGAATCATGGATATCCCGCTGACTCTGTACTTCCCTGACATCGTTCGTGCTCGAATCACGGATATCCTGTTGACTCTGTACTTCTCTGACACACCCTGGTACTCCGCACCATGCCACCTCTTACTTGTGTCAGACTGGGCGGCGCAGATCGGTGTCATTCTGCGAGCTGACAATGCCCATGCTCCAGTCTCCGCCAGGTACAAGAGGACGGCAGACGCGAGCAGAAGCTGTCAGCTCCCTCGGCTATATAAAGTCCTCCGCTCTGCGCTTCACAGGTACGCGCGCAAGAGTTATTTTTCGCTACTGTGCTATTCCTCTCTTCCTTTCCATCGGAGACTGACTTGACCGTCGGATGGCCTTACCAGGGACTTTTCCCGACGGGTTATTAACGGTCATTTCCTTGCAGGTCGAAGTCAACATCAACAATGCTCGGTTCCGCTTCGCTCTTGGGAGTCCACCTCACTCTGCGACAGGATCATATTTGACGCTAGAAAAAGGACATTTTACCTGATCGAGAGTGCAAGATGGAAAAACTCAACAAGTGACAATGACAGTTACTTCCGAAGAATACGAACTCTTATTGGCTGCCCGAGCTCAGAAGACCCCGCAGAGACCTTGGTGGGTTCAGCTCCCTGCGACTAAGTTTTCAATTATTCTATTTCAGAATATGAGTAATAACAAAAAATCAATGATTTACATGCTTTCAGTGGAAGTTTAAAGATTGCTGGAACAGTATTAACAGCAATAACACAATCAATAATTTTAGAAGCAAGTGTGATGGCGACCTTGACGTACATAATGCTTTTGCCAGTCGCCAACACACGGCCTCAGTAAAGGTAGGAACAAAAATGTCTATAAGTGTGTAAGATCCATTCACTGCTCCCACAATTTTGTACTATGTCACGCCTGATGCTCGGCTCATAAAAATTGGACAAAACCTCATCTGCGGGTAGATAATCTAAAACCTTAATACATTTATTCTCCTAGCCCACATATAACAAAAAAAAGTATAAAAGAAAATACAAAACATCTCAAAATCAAAAAAATAGCATACCAACACGACTTACGACAACATACAAAACCAAAGACCCTTCGAGATCCACAAAAGTATAATCCACATCATCACACAAGTCATCATGACAATAAGAAATATAAACACTTAATACGAAAAATAAGAATACAAGATACCATAATGTACTAAAATCTGTACTAGTCGTCTCGACACGAAAGTAATGGGATAGGTTGTTGAGCATCCCAGACGATCATCATCCTGAAAGAAATAAAAACAAAGCTAACGGTGGTGAGATCAGATGAACTCAACGAGTATATTAACTGATATGCATAGTAAATTATATTAGCAGTAAGAGTCAAGTTGACACAGTCTCAAGTGTAGTAGTAAAAAATGTAAAACTAGAATACTGAATAAATGATACATTCCAGTGTCAGACTAACTCAAAGACATATAAGTCCGAATACCCCAATACCCCTCCGCGGGCAAACTCGTATCATACGAGTAACTCAAGATCCTCTGAGCTCGTGCCACAAGAGCAAATGCAAGATCATTGTTCCGGAAGGAGTCGTCGTCGATGACCAGTCACCGAGGTTCTGCCCGTGTGGAAGTTGCTACGCCGGGAAGGAACTTGGGGTCCTGCGAAGTTAACACAAGCGTTAGAGGACACGCCGGCAGGGGTCCGGCGGAGTCCACTCCGACGCTCAAGTTAGTAGGTTGCCCGAAGAGTAATGGCAGGAAGAAAGAAAGACAATATGTAGAACGAGAGATCGTCCCCCGTTACCAGAGGGGTTGGAATACCTTTTATACCGATGACGACGGGATGGACGTGCCCCCTGATCGGTGCTGCACCTCCCGCACTTAAGCCACATCTCCCTCCTTGTTCGGTGGTCATGGGATATCTTTTGAAAATGTCTGCTCTATTATCGGCTTCGGCCCGTTGCGAGATTCAGGGGTCACGAAGACCTTTTATGACGGGGTGCTTATCCATACCTCGAGGGAGGTCAACGTCTGAAGTCGGTTACTGCGGGGACTCCACCCCCGAGGAGAGCTCGGGGTTTTCACATGCCATGGATCCCGAGGTGCTCTCGGGCCTAACCTCCCGGGGTGCTCCCGAGAGGAATTTCTAGCTGTCCTTCTCGGGCGCATCGCCCTCGGGGATTCCTGGGACCCCGGACGGAGGGTTGTCTCAACCTATCGCTGTTGTGTTGGGCAGCTTCTTCATCCTTCGTCCCGGCCAGGGCTCGTTCAACCCTATCAATCATAAAGGCCCGTACATTACGAGCAATACAGGGTCACCAAACCCTATATAAACGTACCTCCTGAATGTGCATGTCAAGCATATGCAGTAATCAAATGTAGCAAGCACTGACAAATGCAAACTCTGCAAACAACAATAACCAAGCAATGATACATCATGTGCACATTATATCTATACGTGCTCTAGCTACCCCTATACATCATGTGCAATAAAATTTTCGATAAATTTCACCCAATTATTTCCTCATTTGACTCCTAAAATTTAAATTATTGCGCATACTATTTTGCCCAATTCATTGGAGGAGAATAATTGAAGCCATCAGTCTCTAATAGTCTAATGGATGAAAGAAAAAATTGTCCACGGGATGGTAAAGAGTTGATACATTGACATTAAAGATAGATTCGAGCCACGAAATTGATGGGTATAAATCTCTGCACCCTGTGTAAAAGGTCTTTTCCCCTAATCTCTTATCTTCTAAGTCATTATGATTTACCTCTTCCGTATTGATTCTAGGACGGACTGACGAGGATATTAAGGATGAACGTTTCACCTTTTGACACTCTAATGGATGAGAGAATCTGAATCATTCTTTCGAACTGGGCGACTCGAGGTAATGCCAGTCCTTTTGCTTATGTTCTTAATATATGTGCTGTGTCGGAAGTAAGCCTATGGCCTCAGGCAGGTCTCAGCCATCAATTGTTTGTGTTCATGTCACTCGCTGACGCTGTCTCAGATTCAATAACATTTCTCCTCTTTCATCAGCCTTTTGTTTTTCTCTAGTTTCAGAATTAAGCCATCGACATTTAATCAGCTCTATATTTTTAGCTGGCTAACAGTTTTAGGAGCCTCGGATTCTAGGTTGAAGAAACTCTTTATGTTCTCGTCTATTGAGCACTATCTGCATGCATACTAAGCACTTCCCTTCTCTTCTCTTCTAGTTCTTTTGCCCTGCTCTTCAATCTTCAGTCAAGTGGTACAGTGATAGACAAGAACAAGTAGAATCACGTAGAACTTCGATTCTACTAAGAGAATATAGCAGCAATAGAACTAGGAGAAGACATGTCTGCGCTTCAGCGGGCGCCCATCTCCTATGCCAACTACCATGGTCGCCGGCTCAAGCTGTTGGATGACATCTTTCCCTCTTCCCACCGTGTCAGCATATCTGATGATGAGCACATGGTTAACACTTGCCTTCGATCTCGCATCTACTGTTTGAAGAAAGCAGTGACTTGTAGCTTGAACGCCATGGAGTAGGAATCATCTTGTTTTCTCAATATACTTGGTGGCATAAGGCGATTCGTTCGTCTCAGCTCCCCGCCAACTCATTCAGGACAAACACGAAAGAGGAGCTATGTTGTCAATGTTCTCCGTATATTTATTCTTGGCTGCAAAGCAAGTTGTCAATGTTCTTGGCCGAGATCCCTTAGTTCTCTAGATTTTGGGGATTTGAGGCGCACAATGAGATGATGATCCCATAGTTGTCTACGACTTGACAAGTATTTTGTAAACCCTGAGATGCTGGACTATGACGTATTTTACAAGAATTTTTTTTTCAAATGGGACGTGAACCCTAGAACGCTGGGTTTCTAGACCGTTCACTGCGAGCACTTCCCGATTTACTCTGGTGACCGATAGAAAACTTTCGCGGGACTAGATCAGTCACTCCAGATTCGTCAACTAGCTGATCAATATTTTTTTTTACGACCTGACAAGTGAAAAACAGGAATGACACATACATAACAAAATCTATCTGAACAAATATGATGATCCTACAATAAAAATCTATTTTTATTTGTAGAACTAGTGTGTGTTCCTTATTGCAATTAGAAAATTCTTCTTCTGAGATGTTGGCTTTTCATTATAGGGACCTCTTCGAAGCTCCAGAACTCGTCTTAGAAGAGCCGACACTAGAACTTGATAGCACGGAAGATGTCATATCTGTTATACCTCCTGGATATGCGACTACAGAAACAATTAAGGTAGCAGATACAGATCATCCGACAGATGTATTCCATGAGCGCAAGGACCTACTGGAAAAGTCAGAAACTGAAAATTCAATATCAAAACTTTCAGACGCAAATGCAGCAATAGCACAAATGGATGAACTCGTCGCACTTGAAAAACTTACCGAAGGATCAATGCAGACAAAATTTTAGATCTTCGTATTACTTTCTTTATGATTATTTACTTGAGATCTATGGACTTGACAAAATTGTTGATTTTGAATTTTTTTTTTGGCAGAATCTTGGCAAAACCAGTACTGGAAATACAACAACTGTCTGTTCTCCATTCGCGCAGAAGCAAACTATCGGTGATCTCAGAGCAGAACAAAGACAGCAAAAACTTTGCAGGCATCGAGAGAAGAAGTGCAAAAGAATTAAGGTATGGGCTTGTGTTTTTAAACACCCACACACAAAGGTGTGATGCTAAGAAATCAAGCATGCGTATGAACTAGGATTTGCTCAGAAAGAGAAGGTGAGATGGGCAAGCAATAGCATGCTGGACATTCAGACAAGATTAGTAAACCTCACAAAGTATTAGTTATCTTCAATATGTTTAACCAAAACATTTTATTTAGGTAGGAACGAAGTACTAGTTATGAACAACAATTCTAGGAAAATAAAATGTGCTCCTACTTCCTCCAAGAGAAGCTGTTTACTGTGTATTAGCTCTGTTGGTTAGTTTCTTGTCAATTCCTTGAGCTTCGAGATCAAATGTTAACTTCCATCATCTTTTATCATTAATCATAGATTGTTATGAGAAGTCGATGTTCGGAATATTCGTTTCAAACTTTGGTCCTCAAGTGTAAAACCACTATTTCCATTCAAAAGTGAACTCTACAGGATCAATAACATTAGGAAATACGATGAACAGGCTAGTACATTAACAACGATTTCATAGTCAAGATAGAAACTGGATGAACATTACAAATTCTGGCTTTGATTTCTTCTTCTTCAGGGTTCAACAACATCTTGCTGTTAGTTCCTGATCCTGGACTTCTCCATGGCCTTCGGAGCTGCAACACATTTACAAACGCCATTGAACACATTAGCATACAAATAATAAATCAGGACATTCTTCAAAGAAATCTCGACGACCTTTGCCGATTCCAATTGCATCTGAACCCTTCATAATTCTCAGCCTCCTACAAGAGTCAGCAAACATACTGCAATGAAGAAGAAGACAGGTCATTCACTATGTTAACAGGAGCAACTAGAGGAAGAGTCTCCCTGTGATTTTTCACTTACGGCCATGGAACATCGCCGACGAGCATCCAATCTCCATCCTTGTCCTCATAGGTAAGGGTATGCTCGGATCCTTGAAGAAGGTCCAACACTCTGCCCTCAGTAGTCATCTCTCTAGCACTCACTCCATATAAACCGCACTGGCCTGAAATCCACAAAGAAAAGCAAGTCAACCCCAACCTCCACAACATTAATCTCACAGAAAACGCAGCCCTACAGAATATTGTCGATAAAGAAGAAGAGCTCACCGAAAGTGAAGCAAGTAAACATCTTCTCTAGTGCCAGTGACAGCTCCTTGTAGTTGGAGTACATATTAAGATTGACTTTTCTCAGGTAGGGAGCTCCATCCATGCTGACCTTCACGAAGTGGCATTCATTCACTTGATTCGCATCGGCATCATCATTGTTCTTTGAACTATTTGATGCGATTGTATTCTTTCGGTAACTACGGATCGGTGGCCAACCAGCAATCTGTGTCCTATCATAAAAATAAATTTCAGAGACCAGTTTATGAATATGATACAAGCAGCACACTCTTATATTCCACTTGTATTCCTCTTTCTAAGCTCTCGTTTGATATATTTTCGAGGATTTTCAAACTTGTTTTTTTTTCCTTTCAAAAATATAATTTTTATTCTTTTCGACCAGCAGGCATCTAAACCTGAATTTCAAACAAACGGACTGACAACCCCGATCGATAGCTTAAAGTTACGGTCAACATGAAGAAATCCTCAAGGAGAAGATCAACTTCATAAGCAGCGATATATATGCCAAAACTAGTAGAGCTAGGGGGAGCGGACTTACTTCGCCGGAGGTGGTGGCGGCGCCGCTTTGGTTGCTCCACCGGCGTCCTCCCCTGCCTCAGAGAAGGAAGCCCCGTGGATGACGTCGGAGAAACCCCTTTTCGCGCCGCCCAGTGTGAGGCCGGCGGGTGCGCCTCCGTCGACCACCACCCGGCAGTTGGAGCCGGGCAGGCCGAGCCGGAGCTCGGTATCGTTGACGCCCATGTAGTCGTGCTCCGTCGGCGGCGTCATGAAACGAAACTAAACAAGGAAGATCGGAGACAGCTGCGTGAGGCCAAGATGGAGAATAATAATGAATCGAATAGGAGAAACTAGAGGTGCGTGCGGTACATATCATGAATGCATATGCTGCGAAGTTTAGATGATACGTTGAGAGTGGTTGAGTGTTAGGAGAAGAGTACACGCACACCTTCCGACAAGGAATCTAATTTCCCGACAGGGTGCCAGACAACTCCCAACTAAATATTTCTCAGCTGCTCTTCTTCTCATCTTTCAGAATCTATGACAGATACGTTGTTTCCTACTCCCAACCCCCATGGGGTGGCCATTTATATTCGCTTAATAAATTCAAATTTATCATTATCCGGCCGCATCTGAGTCAGTTCGGGAAACATGCTGTTAAATGACAACGAGAACGACCAAGTTTCTCGTGGGCATCGAGGGAGAAAGAATTGATGCTGCAGGCATTCATCGACTTGTCTTCGAGCACAGGCTTTGGCAGTTTAATTGAGTCAACCAGTAAGTCCAATCTAAGTAGTGTAGAACATTATGCATCCTTACTTGACCTGTTTTTTTTTGTAGTCAACTCATCGATGAGGTTTGTCCTGGTTTCAGGCAGCAGAGTATTGTCCGGTGACGCCCTTCAGGATTCAGCTACAGTTGTGTTGGTTCTCTTCACACTCACGCAGAATAAAGCCACAAAAGATTCTGTGTATATCAAAAATCAAACAAAACCGCACACAAAAAGAGACAATCAGTATGTCACGGACAAATGGGAGAGTGATGGGACGACATATCCACCATCATGTCTCTTCAATTCCAAGGTATTTTGTGTCCAATCCCAATTGTTGATATACATGGAATTTAAGTAATCTTTTGGAGAAGACAAATAGATCAACTTGAGAATGGGATGGTCGGTAATATCGTACATTACAGAAATATGATATATGTTTTTTTTCCTTTAAATAATCATGGTGGCATAAAGAAACTTGGAGAATACAGATGTTTTCCTGGATGCCAACCATAAATACACAAGAATAGATGGTTCACTCTTAACGAGATTTATTTAAGAAAATAACCCCCTGGGTAGCTAGATAATTTGATGGAGCAAGCGAGTAGTCTTCTTGATTATAATTATGCGTATACTCCAGCATCAACCGCCGTAAATGAGTCAGTCTGATCATGGTTCTTGTTCTAGTAATTTCCTTATCTCTTTCTTGTTTACCTGGAGAATTTTGAAGGGGCCAACAAGCAAAAGAAGGCAACGTACAGATTATTTTGGATATTCACACAAACATGAAACCGAAAGGAACTCGATAGAGAGAATGCTAACCTTTCCCATAGCATTTCGAGGAAGAGAATTCCATGAGAACAGCTTTGTTGGTAGCTGAATGAATGCAAAGAATATAAATCATATTTATTTAAAATCATAAGCTATAACACTAATCGCACTGCTGCATCATGGATCTATTCTAATTGGCAGATATGATTAAGTATATGATCAGCCAAGACTATAAATTAATCTTTATATGACTAACACCAAAAAGAAAACTGAAGACTGGCCATGTTTGGTGCTACGTAAGCCCACCAAAGAAAGCTTATGAAATATTATTTGGACAAAAGAACAAACGATTGCGAAGAAGAGGATTTTTTCAATATAAATGTACTCAAAATGTCTTTTAGCTGTAAGCAACCTGTTCAATGCTTATGGCAGAGTAGACAGAAAATGCTAAGCACTGCATTACTCAAGGACAAGTACCTTATATGGAGCTAGTTTCTCCTTGGCCCAATTACGTAGATCTTCTAGTGTAATAATTGGCTTTAGTTCTTGCTCAGCACTTCTCTTTGCATCTGTGTGAGGCACAATTACTGCACTCACAACTTCCCCGTAATCCTCATCAGGTAAGCCCAAAACACAACATTCTAACACAGCCTCATGCTGGAGAACAAAGCAGAAAACTAATGTTAAAGCAACAATACCAAGTTACAGAAGCTAGAAAAGCATTTATCCAATAAACAGATCTTTGAATGAACAAGTAGCGTTACCTAAAAAAGGAAAAGGCACAGTTGTTTACAAAGAAAGTACAAAATAGGAAGGTGAATCAGATTTTAAAATAAGTAAACTCCCATAAAAAGAGAGGCATCTTGAGTGACTAGAAATTTCCAAATTTTGGAATCCAAAGTTCTGAAATAGCATTATATATATAAATATTTGTTCAACATACAAGTTGATGTGCTGCCAGATTCTTCATTTTGCCATCATTTTTTGGTCTTCCAGGCATCTTTTAGTAAATTATCTACATGATCTAAAATGTAGTTAGTTAATGTTCGTAATTCAATATCTCTCACAGAGTGGATGCCAAACTTTTACTGTCTCCTCATCGTCACCACTTGTAGAGTTAAATATCAATAATTCAGTTTACTCACCTATTTATCTGCTCTTAGAATAAATGCTGAACGTTATTATACACTTTGTTTGTGATGATACTTTTATCTCTTCTTTTATTTCTCACTCTCCTCTTTGATATCTCATCTCTTGGAATAATATTGGATATTAGTCTCTCTCAATATAAAGTCCTTGTCACAAGGAAAAGATAATAGAACTATTTAACCAACTTTCTAAGCAACCCTTCACAGTTTGAAACTTCTTCATAAATGACAATATCTTGCAGCATCTTTAGTTTGAGGGTGTCAAAAAGAAGATTTTGTCAACTCTTTCAAGATATATCAATTCAGTTAAGGTCTCTTTCAAAGATCATAACCAACCTCAGTCCAGACCATTGCATTGTTAAAGTTTCTCAACTATGACACCAGGGTTGCGTCTTTGTTATCTCCATCAAGTATTTTAGTCAGTCTTATTTTACTATATTGAGATTTTTATGTTAGTGTTGATCCATGCTACATCTTAATGGGAGTGTCAAACTATAGCAATATGTGGTTTTTTGAGTTATTGTATTGTCTCACCCAAGTTTATAATCTCAGCATCAGAAACAATTTTGGTCTGGCCAAGAATGATTTTGTGTTCGTGTTGATACATGTGGCACTTATCAAGTGTGTAATCCGGGAAAAAAAGGCAGAACTCACATGTAAACATAGCAGCAATGTCAGCTATGGTAGAATAAGAACAAGGAGGATGAGGGACTAACTGACTAGGTTGGCAGCACAGTGGTGACAGTGGCAAAAGAAGAAGTGGAGGAGGAGGCAGGAGGGTACTAGGAAAGACATTGGAAAAAAGCCAAAGAAAGAGTTGGAGATGCCAATGTTTAGTTCCGAGCACAACGGTTCAACTACATATCAAAATTTTCAATACTGAGCCTTGTATAAATTATGATGTTATTTGGTGATATGTGAGAGCCAATATATATGAGTGCTATGTTCTTCTCTGATTGCAATGATATAATTTTATCCAACACTTCTATAACATATCATATAAACACAATAGCAACGTAACGCTTTGATAATTTTAACTTGGAAGTACAAAAACACAAGATGTAGGAGATGCATGATGCACTACAAAGGAAGATGGTTATGTACGTTTCAAATGAAGCAAACTATTGTTATCCAAGATATGTAAGATTTACTTGCCTCCAAGAGAACCGCTTCAATCTCTAGTGCCGATAACTTATAACCACCAACTTTCATAATATCAGCATTAGTACCTGGAAAGAGTAAAAACAGATACTGCTCTTTACAGAAGTGTAGGCTTAGAGCTTCTCTTAGAAATATGCTATAACACTCTCCACTTGGTTTGCATGTCGTTGTTATCAATATGAAGAAAAAAACTAGTTTTTTTCCTAAAACAACATTTTTTGTCAAGATTAACAAAAATTAATGGTTCACACTGCCCAAAATGCTTCACAGGAAATTTTCTTTAACATGGCACGCTTCTTAAATTTCAATGAGAATACAGCAAATTAACAGGTGGAAACAGGTTGAGAACATCAAGTTTATGCTTGAGACTGTCTATTACCATTCATGACGTGACGCCCAAGGATTTTCTATGGTATGTGTCAAGAATGTAGTACTGAGACTGCATATTGACAAATGCAGCATTTAGACTGCAACCCAGAATTATTTGACTAACTTCAACTGCATATTGACAAATGCAGCATTTAGAATTCAATTCAGAATTATTTTGACTCTCTTTTCAAGCAAATAGTGAGTTTTGAAATGTGCAATTAAGATAGGTAAGTAGCAAAATTGTTTTATATTTGGTATAAAATAGCGTTTCTTGATATTCATACCTATTATTCTCAAGTAAACTATGGTACGACAAAATTTCTATTGTCATTTGATAATGCATGGAATCATGATCCTCAGCTCCAAGAAATATAGTGGAACAGAAGAAAAATCACAACTGAATTAAGTTGATCATGATGTGCAAAACAGTGCCACTAACAAATATTCATTGGGCTTTTTCTCAACTTGTGCAAAAGAAAAACAGTACGCACATCAAATGAGGGAGAGGAAGGTCAAAAAAGATTTGGTTAGCAACAATAAAACAAGATAAACTTTATTTACATATTGTAAAAATACAGAAAATTGAGGGACTAAATGGCAAAAAGGGCTTAGTTTGGAATTGGGGAAGTGGAGGGGCTAAAATGCAAAATGGTAAAACACTTAAAAGCTATTCTTTTCTCCTCTTCCTCACACTCTCCGCCCGAAGCCCCACTTCTGCTTGCGATTCCGAAAAGCCAGAGTTCCACCTTCTTCCCTTCTGCTCGTTTTTTTTTCTTCTTCTTCTTCCTCGGGTTTTGCCAGCAATTTGGAAGCTCAATTGACCCTGTCAACCCAGAGCTGATGTTGGGTGCTTGTTTCTTCTCCGGTGATTCATCTCTAGCAGTAGATCGCAGCTCGCGCGAGGAGCCAAAGGAAGTGTACACATAGGTGTATAGTCAGCCATCCTTTCTTCCTGCCTCCGGCCTAGAAGTTCAAATCCCGATTGAAGGTGAGTTAATGAAGGCGAATCCCTAACCTATCTTTCCAGATCTATCGATTCTTGTTGCATGTTGGTCGTGACCCGTGTTTGGACCCAGGTTTGGGTTGGTCGTTGATCTCCGGCGAGGGAAAGGATAGCAAAGTAGTGAAGCGCAATAGGCTGAGGAGGGGTTTCCAGCGATCACAAAACCAGTGCAATTTCAAGTAATTGATGTGTGTTTATTACTTAGGATTGAGTAGATCAATAGTGGGGAACGCTTGTTTTGTTTTGGATTGCTCGATTCCTCCTGTTTCTAAATTCTTGGGTGCATACGGATTTCTATTTGGGATTTTGGGTTCCGGTAGAGCTCCTGGTTTTGCAGATTTCATTGAATTGCTTTGAAATCGCAATCTGTTTTCGGATTTGGAATTGGAAATAGATGTGGCTGGTTTCTGATCTTGATCTGCTGTGAGGTCTTTAGATGAGGATTCAATTGGATTTGTTCTTACGGATTGGTTTTATTGCTTTAGTGCTGATGCAGACGAATTTAGTGTTGTAATTGGACTTTGGTGTAAGGACTTCTGTTTTGGGTTCTTCAAGATCATGATATAAGTTTGAAATTTCGATTCACGGTTTTGGAATGGGTTGGATGAGTTGTAGGATGTTTCCTTTGATTGGTTACAGATTGATAAGCTCTGTAATGGACTGGGTTTTGCTCTGATGAGTGAAGCACAACTCTGTTTGTGAAGGCTCTACCGTGAGCTTGGTGTTGGAGAACTCTGTTGATGGACTGCTTTTGGGCTTCATGCCCTTCTTGTGTTGTATGATTATTTTTGGGATCCCAAGCTTGTGTCGTGAGTTGGTTTACATGAAGTTAAGGTTTGATTTCAATTATACTTAGCGTAAACCTTACCTAATATTTTAAATGTATAATTAGCTAAGTGGGTCCTTGATATAGGATACTAATCAGTTGCGGAGATATATATTGGACAGGGGTTCTTTATGTGCATGGATTTCTACTTATTGAGGCGGGTACCTTGACTTATCTATTTCTTTAAGATATTATCGCAGATGTATATGTATGGTTGGTTATGCTAGTAGTAGTTTCTATACCTTATCTGTTTTGTATATCTTTGCCGGTTATTTATAGCATACTTTCGTAATATATCATGTTTATTCTCGCATAGCTCGTACACGGTAGGGATTAATCGCGAGTAGTACCTTGCGTGTATCCTGATAATTTACTTTCTAGATCATGTTTTATGACCTAGACTTGTGCATGCCTTAGATTCTAGGTAGGCCCTTTAATTGGATGTTGCATGCGTTTAGTGTCATGCACCATACTTGCATTGTTGTATAGCTGGCTATCCTGGGCTCCCTTGTGGTCGAGTCGGGTCGTCAGATCATGTGGTGTGCACACGGCCACTCATGGGTAGTGGCTACCGGAGGGTGCGTCCAGTATTAGGGACCCTTTCGAGTGTGTACAGTTGCTCTATACTGCTCCGCTCGATCGCTCATGGGTAGCAGTACCGATGCGTGGTAGCAGGCAGAGGTCCCTCCTCTTTCCGGAGTTATGAGGAGATGAGAGATTTATCTCCCCCATTAGACATGAGGTCGGAGTGTTTACTCCACCAGCATCCTGTCCACTCGGTCACTCAGGAACAGTGATGGCAGAGTGCGTGCAGTTGTCATAGCCCTACACCTGGATGAGTACTTCCACCAGCATCCTCACTGATGATCTGTGACGATGGTTGACTGGTGACAGGGGTGACCATGTCATTGCATCATGTGCATGATGCATGGATTGGGGTGACCATGTCATTGCATCATGTGCATGATGCATGGATTGCATTTGTTTGTGTTTGCTGCATTTGGATGTTGTATTTGTTTGACATGCACATACAGGTTGTGATATGAATACAGCCAACAGTCTTGTTTTACCCGCAGAGAAGTATTGAGGGTATTGATATGTATGATACCGAGGTAGTTTGGCACTGGTATACCTTACTTTCTTAGCACTTCAGTTTAGCATTTTCTACTACTGTACCTAATATTATCTTAGCTAGATTACTTACTGCTAGTATAGCTTACTTTGCATATCAGAAATGTATATTGGCTGAATTCTTTGGACTCATCCCGTTAGCCATGTTTTTCTTTCAGGTTGATGATCGTCTGGAGTGCCCCAGCCGACAGTCCCTCTCCTCGTCAGGATGACTTTGATTGGTTTTGTGTTTCCGGAGTTTAGTTTTTTCTTTGTATATTCCTTCGTGTCTTCGCTCTTGTATTTTATATTGTGGTTGTGTTTGTATGTATATGGACCCAGAGGGGCGTTTATGGTTTAGTTTGTCGTAAGTCGGGCCGGTCCGCAGTCTAGGTATGTCGTGATATATTTTATGTCATGTTTTTCTTCTTTTATACTGTCTATACCAGCCATGTTGGCTGAGGTTGTTGTAGGCCGTGAGAGCCTTTGTACTCATGTTTCAAGTGTCTGTCGTACAGGGGAGATGTTGTCCAATTCTATATTGAGCCAACGGCTCCTCTCGAGGGCGTGACAAATATAGATGATGATATAGTAGGGGGCAAAGCATAATGACATAGAAGGATCCACATAGCCGACCCCACCTAGTGGGGGATAAGGCTTGGAGGTTGTTGTTGTTGTTGTATGCTACTAGTGTAGAATGGCTACATAACAAAGAGACAAAAGGCCAAGAGAAACTCATTCATTTCATGGAATTTCCAGTGTATATGCCACTCCTTTCTTGTGATAAGCAATGATTACTCAAGAAGTAAGAAAGTGAGAAATAAAATTAAATGCATGAATCAATAGCTTCTTACGTCCTAAAATTATGTAATATCCATCTTCATCCACTGAGACTGTATCTCCAGTTTTGAAGAATCCATCATCAATAAATGAATCCTTTGTTGCCTAAATCAAAAGATGAGAAAAACAAAGAGTAAAGTCAATTACAGGCAAAGTATCTAAAAATATTAGTCAAGCTTATTGTTTGCTTTATTCAAAACTTCTACAAGCAAACATGACTAGTCATTACATTTTTAAGTAAACTCAATCTACAAGTTCAAATCTCCTTGGCTTAACGTGATGATAATATACGTTCAGCAGGTGGCAACTTATAGCATAGCCATCAACAAAAGATAAACTTTGACGAGATGTCCTCATGGAAAGATAGTGGATAGAAGAGAAAGAATAGAGTGATTCTGAAAGCAAAAGAAAAGAACCACAGAGAGCTGTACAGAACATCCTCAAACTATGGTTTATCGAAGCAAACAGGTTTCTGGATAGTACTTGATTATTCATGTTCGATAGAGAATATTATTCACAATGAAGACATTAAGTAGCTCATAATATTTTCTGGTAATGGATACAAAACGTGAAAACCGAAATGCAGGAAAAGAGCAAACTTCATTGACTTAAAATATGAAATTCCTAATAATTTGAGTTGTACCAGCAGCTCACATGAGATTAGGCAATCATGGATATTCTATGATAACTATATTAATTATCAGAATATGCGCAAAGGAAATCACTAGCAGATTGAACTGCATCTTTATCAGCAGGCATGAAGAACCGTTATATTACTTTGATCAAAAAAAGAGCTAAAACTGATCACACCTCAGGTTTTTTCCAGTATTCCTTGAACAGAGAGGGACTTCTTACACAAAGCTCTCCCACTCCCTTCACACTGACAGGACGACCATCTTCTGCAAGAATCTTGACCTACACAGGAGCAAACCAGAGTTATGTTCAAATTGTTTGGTATAAATTTTCTTAAAAATGTTATAACACTAGCCATAGTTAAGCAATATCTACTCAGCAGCTAGGCAAAAGCTAATTATACGCCAGTAATTTTCATAACTAGGAGAGCACAACCAGGATCAAACTGAAAAAACTTAAGGAAAGCATAATCCGAATAATTGCAGAAAAGAGCTTGAATTGAAAGATAAACAGAATATATGTAAAGCAATATCTGCTAGAGGGTTATAACTTTGAGCAACTTTAAAATTAGGAATTCTGCTCAAACTTTGTACTAAAGATACCATTCGTACAAGTTTACATCAAATTAAGTTAGATAATTTTTCCAATTGCAGTAAGCGAAAAGCTCCAATTCTGGCTCAAAAATTATAAACAGTAAGCAACTCTATAACCTTAATAGAACATGCATGACATTCTTGTAATATAGTGAGGCATGAAGAACTTTAATGTCGGACCTAATATTTCACATACCTCAACTCGAGGAAGGGGTTTCCCGACAGTGCCTGCCTTTCGCGCACCATGCAAAGGATTGGATAGTGCCATAACAAACTATAAAGCACAACAATAATCAGTACAAACCATATTTAGCTTATTAACAAATGACATAGACTAAATCATCTTTTAAGGAATCCAATAGTTGGGTGGAAGATACAAAGGGAGAATGGATATGAAGGAGAAACCTCAGTCATTCCATAGCGTTCTAATAGACGATGACCTGTAATATCTTCCCATTGTTTCATAACAGGATATGGAAGAGCCGAAGAACCGCACATCTACATGAAAACTTGTGTAAATTCCCAATTGATATCACTGTTTTTATTCCAATTTAAAATAAACATGTAAACACAGAAAAGAGAAAAACTTATAGAAAACTTGATCTTGGAGTGTTTGTGTCTCCAAAGAGCAAACCTATATGAAAAAGTCCAAATAAAAGGACCAAGGCAATCATACAATGTACTGCAAGCACAAAATGAACTAAACTATTTTAACATTCACTGTCTATTATTTCTTTTAGAATTGATAATGCTATAGTCTCAAAGCAAGAGATCTTATCTGCATGCTTCTTCTAAAAGGGAAGGTGCCAAAAAAGACAAGAATAACAAGCACGATCAGTGAGGACATTATTAACAAGCCATGTCGTGGGAACTGATTGGAACAGTATTAGAAATTATTAGTACCGAAGCATGAGAGTTTAGTATGGAGAAGTCTTGTTCTTTCAAGGCATGGAAACATAAATAGGTAAGTTAGGGTTTTGTGTCAAAATTGAGTAATGCTAATAATTAAAATAATTAATTTATTAATAATAAGATAAATTTTTTGTTTTTGAGAATCATATCTTAAATTAAATCACACTTTTGCATTAATTAATTTAATTACAACTTAATATATTAAAATAGAATTGTATAAATTAATTAACTAAAATTAATGAAATTAAATAAGATTGATTAAATCAGAATTAGATTAATTTAAATTGACTTTGAACAGATTTTTAAATTTATTTAATTAAACAAATTTTAATTCAAAATGATTAAATCATGGATTAAACAATAATTTAATCAGAAATTACATTAAATCAGCGTTGAATTTGATTTATTTAATTTAATCATAGATTGATTTGCTTAAAGCAAATCAGATTCTTTTAATTAGTCTACCTACAGTTAGATTATTTTAAATCCACTTTTAAATCTGATGTTATTGACTAAAATTAATTATCTTAATTAAAGTTGAGTTAATAAAAATAAAAATTGACTAAAATTGTATTCTTGTAGTTTTCACAATGTTTATGATTTTAATTTTTTTCCTGATTCTTCCATAATGGCAATACCCAAGTTTTTCAAATTTCTGACTCTAATTCTGATGCCAATTGATGCTGTCAAACAAGGAACAGTCGAATATTGATTACCATACCAATTTTATTATGTTTACCAGAGATGTCTAGTGTCATGGCCAGGTTAAACACTACAACAGTGCTATGATACTTGATAGAATTTCAAGATTGGTACATGAAACATTGAATTTACTAAGATTTCAAGATTATCAAACACTGGACTACTTTCATAAAAACACTATCAAAAAGTGCTTTTCCTACATGCAATTTTTGAATGCAAAGCAAACCCCAACAGTATTGCATTAAAAAATTTTATATGCATGGGTCACTTTAGGCAGATTCATAGCTATTGTTTGCATTTACAGTTGGCAAAAAATTATGCATTTTGCCATAAATGATCGAGTTCAGTAGTTACATTTAAAAAGTTCATAAAAAAGAGAAGAAAAAATTGCATCCTAATGGTAATCACTTTACCATTAGACGCAATTGTTTAGCCGCAGAAGCAACTGCCACTTGTTGATTAGGATCCATAGTTTTATATCCTTGCAGTAGCCTGGAATACATGGTTGGAACCTGAAAATCCACAATGCACATGAAATAGATAAGCAAAAGACAGATTCTGAATCAGACCTACCACAAACACATTTTAATTCACATGAATTCATTGATTTTTTTTTATAAAAGAAGAGATTAAAATAAAGTTAGACACTGAAACTATACATTCTGTTGAAGGGAAATTTCTACCTCACATTTTGTTCACATATAGAATTTTTCTACCTCACATTTTGTTCATATACAGAATTTCACAAGTTTCCTTAGGTTGCGAAAGATATAGTACTGAAGATATTTGCACTGAAGATATGACCTCATAGTAAGATCGTTTTGGGTTGCAGGCCAAAACATTACAATCAACAATATGATACTTAATTTCTGAAGTTCATCTACATGCCCTATCGTGTAATTAAGTCAAACTTACAACAGAATATAAGCCCAAGAACTTATTGCTCTTAAACAGCAGTAACTATTTCATCCTTAGCATTGTTTTACCTAAACTTCAATCAAATTTTGTTGTTCTCAATAAAATTTGATCCATCTAGTATATTAGTTCTGACAAATTTCCAAGAATTTGAAAAATGTAACATTTTTTTAATCATATTCTTCAAAATATATGATTAGTTATGTACCCTTACCCCTGTAAAGACAGTAATTGCACCTTCTGTTGTGTTTCCGTCTTTAGGGTATGAATCACACCATCTTTGCCACACACCTCGGACACTAAATTTTGGCATGAACTCAACCTGTAAATAGGAAAATAATACAAAAAGCATTTTAACAAGATAAGATGATCAACAGTTCAACGCACATTTTTGAACCTAGATTTGCAAAGAAAGAAGCTAGCATCCATTACAAAGAGTTGTCACCAATCTTCATCACTACATCTAGTGTCTTGATTATATTGAGCTAGGTAAGAGTCATAAGACTACAGTTAAGCTATAGACATGCTGGAAATGAAAGAAAGCATGGTACAAATACTGAAGGTTAAGGAAGAAACAGAATGGTGCAAATAAAGCATGGTGCAAATACAGAATCTTGAGACCGTCATAATGACAAAGGATTTTCAAGTTGACACCTACCACTGATCCTGCATAAAGAGGTGCAAATAAAGCGTTGAAGAGACCATGCACATGTAAACTGAAGGTTAAGGAAGAAACAGAATGGTGAGCATAAAACAATGAATGAACCTGGTATACTCATTCAGTAATTTGATGCACTAGGGATATTAAGAGAATCATAAAGAAAAGATGTGTTTGATGTTTCTGCATACAAAACTAAGCTGGAATTTGATGAACAAAATTTTCAAACCAAGTTTCATATTATATCAACAGAAAGTAGACAAAAATTTGGATATGGTGTAATGGCAGACAATGCAGAAAGTGATCATGACATGTATACTCCCAAGCTTCAGTCAGAATTTGGACCTGAAACAAGCCAAAAGGAACCGTTAGTTTTGTCATGTAATAGAAATGGAAGGATAGATCATAACTGCCCGTACAACGGTCACTTCATTAAAGTAGTTCAATAAATGGTAAGAAAAAAATACTTCTAGAAAGAGCTGTCAACAACAGAAAGAAATAATAACCACTAAAAGAGTAAAAGTATTGGTACTATGTTTGAAATAGAAAAATAATAATAGACAAGAGGTAAAGTTGTGAATGGTGAGCTAGTACTAATGCTACGGTGTGTAGTGTAAAACTTACACTCTACAAACAAAATTGTGAACAAACTTCATTTAGTGAAGTTGATGAGAACAAATGGATATTTTTCTAATATTCCCAGATAGGTCATCAAAAATATGTCCTGCTGTTTTTGTCGTGGTGAGGAGCTTAAAAAGTGTGTCCATGGAAATTAGAAGTTAACCAAGAAAGGAGGGAAAGAGACCAAAAAATTCAATGACAGAAAATGTTGTCTATAAACAAATTTAGCAACTAAATTCTGGTTTAAAAATATAAAGATAAAAACATAAACATTATTTAGCCCATGAAGTAGAATTCCTGAAGCCACAAAAATTAATTAAGATCACAAATGACACATCAACAAATAATATTAAGAGGCAATGGAACTATAGATGTTTACTACCAAAAAAAGAAACAATTAGTCATTTAATATATAGGAGTGTGAAGTATTTGTTGGTACTAGAAGCGCCAGATAATCGATCATGATTTTGATGTTGGCAAAGGTTCAAAGTTAAGATTTATTGTAATCTAATACTTTATTCTAAGTGTGCAGGAAAGTCCTAGTTGACTTAGGCACAAAGTCCTGATTTGCAAGATTGGGCACTAAGTCCTGACCGAGGGCTGGGCAATGAAGACCTAACCGAGGGTTGGTCATGAAGACCTGGTTTGGAGGACTGAGCACTAAGACCTGGCTAAGGGCTGGGCAACGAAGTCCTGGTTTGGAGGATCGGGCAAAAAACTTGGCTGATCGAGGACGCCCAGAGGTCCGAGCGCCTGAGAAGCATATGAGTGCTCGGGATGCCTTCAACTCAGTCAGGGTTCGACTGAGCTGACGCGCACTTCTTGATCGTGCCACAGCCCCATCATAGTTGTCACTTGTCACAAGCGCAAGGCGCAAAAAGCGCTCAAGGGTCTTGGGGCTTAAAGCGCAAAGCGAAGCGTGGGCTTTACGAAAAAAAACGTAATAAACAAAAGGACTATTATATCTATCAAAAATCTTTGAATTATTATATATTTATATAAAACTGGAAAAAAAATTATTATCAAAATATAAATCTGATTTATATGAATTAATTAAATTTATTATAATTTTTTATTTTAAAATTTAAATATATATTTAAATATGAGTTTTTTATTTAAATGAATTAATAAAATTTATTAGAATTTTTATTTTAAATATATTTATTATAATCTGATTTAAATTTTAAATATATAAATCTGATTTAAATTTTTTAATCTGATTTAAAATTTTTAATGAAATTTTTATTTTAAAAATATTTTTTATATATTTAAATTTATTTTATATGAAATAATAAAATTTATAAGATTTTTTTGAGGAATTGTTTGATTTTTTTGAGGAATTATTTTTTTAATTAATAAAAAACAAAAAATATTACCGGCGGCGCCGAAGGCAAGCGATGTTGCTTCCGACATCGCCGGAGGCGTCTCGCGACGCTTCCAGCGCTGCTGGACACTGTTTGCGGTGTCCGACGGCACCGGAGGCGTGTGATTTTGCCAAAGATCGCGTCGCGCGAAGCGCCGCTTAGTCGATCCCGCTCGCTTCCGCGTTCGCAAAAGCGACGCAGCCTCACTTCGCTGCGCATTGCGCTTAAGCGCACGAAGCGAGCGCTTTTGATTACTATGATCCCCATACAGGTGCCCGAGAAGGGATAAAGCTTCCCGATGAAATTTCGACGAGCAGCGCCACGTCATCATAATGGGGGCGCTCGGGATGGGTATGCAGGCGCCCGGGAGACCATATATAAGGGGCCTTCAACCAGTGCACTAAAAATCAAGTTTTTTACATCTTTTGCTCTTGTGTGTTGCGCCCGAAACTGGTCAACAATGACGAAACGTTGCTCCGACGATAACACACTTGTTCTTCATTTTTTTAAAGTTGTTGATATACTTGTCGTTTCTTTTGCACTTAAGCTTTCATATTTGTACTCCTTCTGAGATTGCCCAACGTAAACGATCAAAGATTGTGGACCTAGAGTAGGAGCCGTCACAAACTCTGAACCAAGTAAAAAAGAAATTGTGTTAGCGATTGTTTCTTTTCTTTCCCTCTTTCTTATTTCCGTTGCGTATTTATTCGATTTCTGAAAACGCAAAAGAGCACACTATTCCCCCTCCCCTCCTCTATCGCTCTCCTTGATCCTACAGTATTCATATATCATACTCAGAATTGTTGTACTTAACTAAACTCTGTAGTTAGTAAAAATACACTCTCTATTACTTCCTTCTAACAAAATAAAAATCAGCTATTCAGCTTCATGACTTGTATATGCCACATTTATAACTAACAATTGAATTCCTTAAAAATCAGAACTAAACTTTTCAGAAAGCAATTATACAAAAACAATTTTCTTACTTGAGAAATTATGCTGTTGTGAGTGTGGACAACACCTTTAGGTTTACCAGTTGTACCACTTGTATAGAGAATCAGAGCAGGATCATCTCCTGTGAAATAAGAGTCAAGTGAACATGGAGAATTCAGAGCAAACCTCAGAAGCTATCTACAACAGATGTTTGATAACATCTATAGATGTGGGGTCCATAAGAAAATTATTTGTAAGCATATCAGGGATTATCCAAAAGAATATGAAAAAAGGCAACAACAATATATAATCGTCTGGATAGATTATATTAGATATTTTAAACAAAATATACCCCCTCCACACAGTGCGCAAAAGACAAGGATGGACAGAAAGAAATTGATTACCTTTCAGCAAGCTTGAATCCTCAATTTTCCTGATCAAATCAGCAACCAAATTAGCAGCCGTTTCCCCTGAATATTTATTCAAAATATCTCTTGATGGCATACTGGCAAGTGTTGGAAGTAGAGAAAGTTTAGCAGAGCATTTAGCAGCCACATTCTCCATGATTCCTTGATGGTCTTGAGTGCTCAATATCATTGATATGTCCTGAAAAAGAGAACAAGTTAAATTCTTATGGTAGCATCAATACGCAAAAAGATATACAAATGTGGCAAAAGGCAAATACGCTCACCCCCAGCCCACCAACTACTGAAAACAGCATACAAAGAAAAGGGGAGAAGTTGAGGGGGAGAGAGAAGAGAATGTGAGAGTAATATGTAGTTCACCTACATATTACTAATGTTATTAAAATCAAACTATTGCACTACCATCACAGATTCACAGCCCTACAATTTGGAAGTCAGATGTCATGTAACCAAGATGTCCATCTTTAGATTCTCAGAGACACATAAAATACAAAGTAAATATTATTTATTTATAGTGTAGAAGACTATCACTAAATTATTGTAAAAAATTCTAGAATTTCCAGAAAAGTGATCGACATACAACAGAAAAAACAGGCTCAAATACAAGTTAACGGGAGAAATAAAACAGATATGATGGTTTCTCTTCTAACATGAATATATGTACAATCTCAAGCCATATTCAAATGAACTTTCATTAAACATATTGTTTCTTCCAACCTTTGGCAGATAGGAAATTTTCAAAAAAAAAATCAACCAGGTGATAATTCAAATGTCCAAACAGAAGGGGTATGATACATACTGAATCATTCATGACATGCAAAAGCTCTGATTCTGGATAGCTGAGTGCAAGAGGAACTGCAACTCCTCCACTAAGCCATGTACCAAAGATTGCCGCAACAAATTCAGCAGAAGGTTTAGCCACAATCCCCACCCGACCACCATTAAGATACCTTGGACCATTAACAAATCCAATTGATTTTGCGCACTCTTCTTTTGCCTATATCAATCGTTAAACTTAAGCAAATATATTGTAGAACAAGAACCAGAAATTCAAATACATTTGATATCAATTAAAAGGACCCAATACCCATTAGCTTTCATCAATGTCAGGAGACAAAATAGAAACCTTAATGATTTATACAAGCATAGGTGCAATCCATCACAAGACACTTACATTTATGGCACCTGCACCAAGCAATAAGTTTGAGATGTTTAAAGCAGAATCAATGAGTTGAACATGGCTATAGTTTTTCTGCTCAGCCCTTATAGCAGCACGTTCTCCGGTTGTAGAGACATGAGCTAGAATTGCTTTAACAGCCTCCATCAATGTACTAGATGATCTAGTTGCTTGAACTACACATAAGACAGCATAAATTTTAGAAGTTACAACATATAAGAGGATACATTTCATCTGGTTAGTAAAATTGATGATTATTGACTCGAAGGTTTCTTCACATATGATAAGAGTAATGAATAAAATACGGCAAATATTGTGTAAAGCACTCTGGTGTAGAAGAAAACTAAACTGAAACTGCATCAGTTGACCATTTCACTCGCTATTTTTTAAAAAAAAAATTATGGTTCTTTTGACTGATTTATGACTTATAAATTATCCAATTGTTTATGTATTTCTTTAGCAGCTCTAACTTTGTCTGATTAGATACAAAGCTTCATAACAATTGCAATGAGTAAAAATTAAACCAAAAGCTCCATCTCCAGCCAGATAGGATCATGCAAACTATGTAAAATGAAACATCAACCTAATCAGGACGAAAGAAGCTCAGTGAGTGCGTGAGAGAGAGATCACCAAAGAACAGGCAAGATTGGGAGTGCAACGGCAAGAGGTTTCTAGATAGCAACGAAAGTGAAAGTGGTGGAAAGCAAGAAGAGAAGCATGGTTGGAAGCTTTGAATAAGCTCGTGCATCAACTACAAGTTTAGCACTAGCAGTGATCGTCCATCCACCTACTCTTCTACTCATTTTAAACCAAAATTGTCTACTAAGTAAATGGTGTAAACCTTCAACAAAGAAGTTTTGGTAGCAACTTACACAAAAGCTCGCAGTAATCATCCAACCACTTACTCTTCTGCCTATCCACCTCAATTGTTGTCTACAGAACGTATGCTGTAAGCTTATGACAAAGAAGTTTCTCTAGAAGACTAATATTTTCTTTTCTCCGACTTGCATAATCGAGAATCAGAATGATCAAATTGTATATTTCGGAATCTCAACCATTTAAGGATTTCGCTTTCTGTGTATGTGTGTGTGTGTGTGTGTGTGTGTTTTGAAAAAAAAAAAAAGTTCTTTTACTGGAGTGTGACATAAAGTTACTAGGTTATCGCGTAAAAAGGCGAATTGCAAAAAGTTCTTTTCTCCAACTGTGATTGAATATTTGATAAGGCACGTCAACAAAAATCCCAATTCTAAAACACCAACCAATATATCATTAACTCCATCCTTAAAAGGACAAAGATCACGCAACGGACGAGATACGAAACATCCAACAACGCCAACCCTAATCAGAATCGAGAAGCTCGCAAAGCCCATAAACGGTTCTTGAAAGGCAAAACCCCAAAACTGGTCAAGTGAGAGTGCGCACCGGAGAAGAGGCGGGACCGGGCGAGCCAAGGCGAATCGATTCTAGGTCGCACGGCGAGCGAGACGACGCGGCGAAAAGGGAGAGGAGACACACGGTCAGAAGCCAAGCTCAAAAGGCATCCCAGCGAAGCAGGAATAATAATCGTCAATCCGCCAACTTCACCGCCCATTTACTCACCGAAAAAACCAGTCCCATCCGGAGAAGGTCAGACCGCATTCAAAGTTCAAACCGCCGGAAATCAGAAAATGGCAAAACAGAAAAGAAATCGGGTAAATTTTTTTAAACTCCCCACTTCCAAATTTACATTTACATACAATCCCTACCCAAATTTTTATTTACATGTAGTCCCTGATGAAATTGACAAGATAGCTTTGTGAGTATTTTGTAAGTATTATTTGAAGAAAGTTGAGTATAAAAGTTAGAAAATTGAGTATATAAGGTTGCATCCACCACATCAAGAAACTGCATACTCAATTTTCACTCTTTTATACTCACTTTTCACTCTTTTATACTCATTTTTCACTGATGTATACTCAATTTTCACTCTTTTATACTTAATCCATTAGAGAGTTAACATAAAGAAAAACTCAAATGGGAACTGAATACAAAGTTTGACTTGCCATTAGGGATTTAAAATAAATTTACCGAAAGAAATCAATAAAAATCAAAAACGACTGACGGTCTTCATCTACAGATCTACCGGTCATGTGTGTCAACACGTCAGACTCCGTCTGCGCCAGTTTCCGTAACCGCCTTTATCTCATAATTAAAAGTGCCTAATGGAAAAAAAACGATCAAATTGGATAATTTTGAATCTTGGACGATGAATTTGTTTTTATTTTAATTTTTTATTAATTATCAAAATAAATTAAGAAATAATTATATTGGACATTCAAAAATCTAACATCACAAAAATTTTATCCTAATTAAAATAAATTTATAAAATATATCGTAATTAAGGATGTAAATTTTTGAGATGATAATAGATATCTCCTCCGTTACACTATAACCAAGTTGGGCCATTTGATATGACAAAATTTATCATCACGGAAATATTTTTGAATTTCCGACTAATATAAATATTATTTCGAGAACTATCTTAGGTCTCCTATTTAAGAAGCTCGTTCGACTAATTAAGATTGAATAAATCTCTAATGATTTATTTCCTTATAAAATGTATGCGATCATGCAAAAAGACATTATTAAGATGTTAATTTCATCTTTTATCATTAAAAATATTAAAAATATGAAAGTCGATGGGAAATTAAGAATATTAATTATTAGAATAAATTTTTATATGTATTTTTTTGATTTACTGAATCGATCAGTATGAAATTTTTATAAAATCGAGTCCATCGTTCCAAATTCATCATTACCTAATTATTAATATTTTTATTAAAAATATTATTGTCAATTTCTTACCTTATTAATATTAATAATCTCAATAATTTATCTCTCTTCTATTCCTATAGCATGAGAACTAATTATAAGAGCACCGATGCATTTTAAGCTGCGTTAGATGAGGAGTAATCCATCCTGTAATATAATCAAGATTACATTACAAATTGGTTGATCCTGTCGACAAGTGAAGAAAGTCCTCGCAAGGATGACTCGGTGTGACCAAGATGACCCTGGTCTGCAGTAGCGTGGGGGTCGGGGTCGAGCTTGAGTGCTAATAGGACACAAGTGGCTTGGGTCGGACCAAAAACAAGAGCGCAAAGTGGAACAGAGGTTTCAAATGGCAGCCACCTCCTCTTTGGAGCCCCAAGGGGGGTTTATATAGGGGAGGGGAAGCTCTCTGCCTTGTCAGAGCTGTCATGTCTTATTAAGGAATGGTCAGTTGGCAGACTGAACTAATGGCAGCCTTAGCCGCTCTGTGAGACTGCCACAGCCGCCTGACAATCTGTCCAGGTTGTCTCCTCTGACCCCAATTAATGTTGGCGGCTCTATCAGATCATGATTATGTCAGAAGTCCTTTTCTCATAATGGACAATCTTTACTGCAGAGGTCATGACCTGTCACTCATTCGGGACAGTCGGCTCGGGTCTACCAACCCACGACCTGGGTCGGTCAGGCAAGCTCGGCCTTTCGGCCACTTACATATTTAGGGCGGTTCTAAAGTGTCCGACCCAAGGTGCTCGACCCGGGGTAACCCAGGGTGACCGACCCAGGGTGCCCCGCCCAGGGTGACTCAGGGTGCTAGGCACAGGGTACCCGACTCAGGGTACTCGACTTGGCAATCCTAACCGGGAGACCCCGCCTGGGAGGCCTATTGCTTACCAAACACTCATGAAGAGATCCGACAAAACGCTCCTGCTTTATCCCGACTGAACTTTCCTCGACCGGTGATCCCCGACCACTAGAGTTCTCGGCTAGAAACGTCTGCTCGGGCGCCACTGATCGGGCCCCGTCTCAAGTTACTTCGAATCCTGATCCTCTTAGTCGAATCAGTATCTAGCGCACTAATCCGATATTGAACTCGACCCACTTCGTCTGACCCAGACTCAATCCGACCGGGCCCCTAATCAACTCCAAAAACTTACCCGACCGGATCACAAGCCTCCCCTTCAAGTCTAGTCGAAGGAGGCATCAAGTCTGACTGACTAGGCTGCTTGCCCGGTCGGATAAACCCTACTTTGTGCTCTTGTTTCTCATTATGGCCTTAAGATCTCCATCCTTAAATGCCGAATCCCCTGTCCACTCAGCTTTTAATGCATCTGTCACGTGTACTCCCCGACTGGAATCCCTTGGCGCCGAGGCGTCATCTGTCAGGTTCATGCGACGGCAGAGGAAAGGTATCGAGACCTCGGGAAAGAGCGGGAGACCAACAGCTGAGATCCGATCCCGCCCTTTTTTTCCCAGCATCCGACGGTTTCCTTCGTCCTAGGCGGAGTATAAATAGGCTTCCACTCTCATTTTACCCCTCACCATTTCACCTTTCACTTTCACCTCCTCTTTTGTCCAACCTCCGCCGCCCGACCCCTGTGAGCTCCGGCGACCAGCGTTTTCCGGTGAACCCGACCCCTAGGTACACTTTTCTCCTCTTGAGTTTCTTCTTTTAATCCTCGACCCCGACCCCATGGCTGAGCCAACCTCTTCAGCCGGGGCATGGTATACAATAACCCTTTCAACCTTGACCCTGGGTCACCTAGAGACCTTGCGTCTCGACTATCAAATTTCCGAAAACCATCTTTTGGCTCTCCCCTCTCGTCGCAAACGACCTCATCGGCCTCCCATGGGCTACTTTACCATTTTTAAGGACCACCTAGCAGCCGGTCTACGATTCCCTCTACATCCCTTCATCAATGAAGTCTGTAGATACTGTCAGGTGCCTCTGTCTCAATTAGCCCCGAACTCTATTAGGATCATATGTGGCGCGGTAATCATCTTCTCGACCTACGGAGTTCCTCTCGACCCTCGAGTCTTTCACTATTTTTTCTATCTTAAACAACAAGAACCAGGTAATTTTTACCTCCAAGCCCAAGCTAAGACGACCTTTTTAGATAAGGTCCCTTCTTCCAACAAGGGATGGAAGTCCCATTTCTTTTATATTCGCTCAGCCCCACCCCCGACCTGGCCTACCGATTGAGTGGAGGACTTGCCTACTCAGCCTCCCATGCCCAAGAGCCACCACTCGGAGCTGGGCTTTCAATTTGCATTTTCTAAGATCGGGGGGCTCGCTTTCATACTGGCAAGTTGCTGAGTTAAGCCGTATTGTACATATTCCAGCTGAGCCACATCCCCGCAAAGTTGCCCGGCACCTTTGGTAAGTTTCAGTTTTGTTTAGGAGTCTTTTAATGCTAACTAAAGCTCTCTCTGGGTTACAGCCGAGACTCGGATGGACGCCCTCATTACCGACCAACTGGGTCTGGAGGAGGAAGCAATGAATGCCCGAGCCGCGGAGTTGTTGGCCAGTCGGGAGGTGCCTTCAGTAAATTCTGCTCCGACTCCCAAGCTATCTGGGGAGGGAGGAGATGACATGGGGGCCGAGCTGCCGGTGGAAGACCTCACGGGAGAACCCCAGGTCGTGGACGTGGAAACAGAGATAACAGCAGCAACAACAGAACAGCCGACCTCGGGAGGGGGGGGGGGTCCACAGGGAAATACCTCCGAGTGACTGTCTCTTCCAGCACGTCTGCGGCTCGGACTGAGGAGTCGCGCGGTCTACCAACTCCTCCACCCAGCCGTGTGATGGTCCGAGACCCGACCTCTGGCTCGGCTCCTTCTCGCTTGGGAGCCTCCGCTTCTAGGTCGGCTCTTCATCGCTCGGGGGCCTCCACTTCTGGCTCGGCTCCTCCTCGCTTGGGAACCTCCGCCTCTGGCTCGGGGCTACCTCGCCCAAGAGCCTCTACACCCAGTCAAACGCCCTCTCGCTCGGCGGGCGTTGCTGATACCGCCAGGGAAGATGTCGTAGCCGCCCTCCTGTCCATGCACAACATTCCCCGAGTTCCAGTGGAGGTGCAACTCCCCTCGGAGACCACCCTGACTCAGATAGTTGAGCCTCAGCCACTCAACTTACATGGTCATCTAGCTGCCAGCTGGGACCAAGGCTTGGAGATGATCCAAGGACGATGTCCTCTAAGTCTGGCTGATAATTTTTTTATGGACGCTACTCAGGTTAGTCTTTTGTTCCCTTTATAATTATTACCCATCTCTTCCACTGATATTGTTTGTTCTTGCCTAGTTTTGGGTCGCGAGCCGAGCGGTCGCTCAGGCCCTGGTCATCAATACTAGGGAACGCGGGGCGGCGGAATTCAGGATAAAAGAGCTGGAGAACCAGCTAGCTCATTGTACTCTCCCTGCAGGCGAGGACGGTCAGACGCTCTTCCGTGATGAAATAACCGCCCTAAGGACGCAACTGGCGAAAGTTGACGCTCGGTCGGGAGCAAGAGCATGAAGTATTAGCTGCCTCCTCCCGGGAAATAGATCAACTAGCCAACCGACTGGAAGCCGCGGAGGCAGTGAAGAAGACCGCTCTTACTCGTCAGGCTCGGGCCCGCTCGGATCTAGATAAGAAAACAGCGGAGGCCAAAGTCTTACAGCAGCAATTAAAGGAATCAGCCGTCGCTCATAAAGACTCAGTTAGCCTTGATGAACAAGGAAACGAAGCTGGCAGCTCAAAAAGAAGCTTTTCAGGCCCTGGAAGCCCAGCTGGTGAACAAGGAAACAAGACTGGAGACTCGGGATGCCAAAATTTTAGAACAAGAGACTGAGATCGCCTGGCTAAAAAAAGAGATGGAGGAGTACAAGTCAGGCGAGCCGCCCCGGATCGAACAGTCTAGACTGGCCTATATTCAATCTCAGCCTTTTCTTCAGCAGGTGGCTCAATGCACAGTCGACATGATTATGTATGGTGTGAGGGGGACCTTGCAGCAACTTACGGGCGCTGGCCATATCCCAGCAGACTTGCCTCCCAACACTGTGAAGCCCACTCTGATCAAGGCAATGATCCCAGAAGACGCATTCCCTCGGTTCACTTAGATTGCTACTTAGTCTTTTTCTTTCCTTTCTTTGACTCGGCCCTTCAAGCCTTATTAATGTTTTGTAATGACTCTGAGTCTTATTTTGATTATGGAGCTCTTGTTTTTCAATTTCCTCACTGTGCTACTGTTGGTGCAGTTTGCACTAACGGTCAAACTCAAGTTTTGATGAATGACAAATAGGTCAAAGTTAGACGTGTTGTGTGTTTAACCTCTTTACCAAGTGTGCAGGGTTGAAAGACTTAGGACCAGACACCAGGCCGAAGTCCAGGGTGGTTGAGCTCTGGCGGAAAGTCCAGTTGGGTTGACAACTGGTCGAAGACCAAGTTGGTTGAGACTTGGCGGAAAGTCCAGGATGGTTGAGTTCTGGCAGGAAGTCCTGGTGGGTCAAGAGGTCAAGTAAAACTGCACAATGGGTAAGTAAGGTAAGTCACTGGAGGAGCGACCCAGTGAGGACGAGTCCAATCTTGGACTTTAGGCGCGGTCCAACTTAGACCCATTTAGGTGATCTAAGTTGAGTCCTGGTTAGATCCTGGTCTGGGAGACAGGATCTAATTAAACTTATATCTTATTATTTGTTGTTTTGGACTAACCCTGGATGCAGGACCGAAGGACGGTGTTTCTGCAGCTCAGACAGCCTCAAATGAGTGAGGCCGTAGCTGAGCAGGGCGCCCCGGATGTGTCGGGCGCCCCAGAGTCAACCAGGAGTCAGCGGAAAGGTAAACGCCCCGACAGCAGCGCTATTTGGGGCGCCCCGCTTGAATCGGGCGCCCCCTGTGCCACCTCACTGACCAGCTGCCGAAGCTCACCCTCGCGAAGCCAGAAGATGTGATTTTGACCGGTCAATCGGGCGCCCCGCGCGCGTCGGGCGCCCCAGTCAAAAGCAATCCCGAAGTAGACGAGATTAGCTCTGACCGGAGCATCGCCGGATCGACAGCCACGTGGGGGGCGCCCCGAGCATGTCGGGCGCCCCCTGCCCTATATAAAGAGGGCCTCGACCCTCTTCAAAGAACAACACTTCTGTCAAAGCTTTCAAGTTTTTCTACGCTCGCGCCTTGCTCCGGAAACGCTACACTTCGAGCCGACGACGTCCTGCTGCCCCGAAAGAGTCGACCTACTCCGGACGTCGGTAAAAAGTTAATTTTTTCAATATATATATTGTTGCACTTAATTACTTGAAAGTGTGGGGTTGTCACACTTTCAATTCATTTGTACTCGCCTGCTCTATCGGGGTTGACCGATAGAGAGTTTTAGTGGATTGCCCAACGGAAAGGTCCGAGGGACCTGGGCCTTCGAGTAGGAGTCGACGAAGGCTCCGAACGAAGTAAAAAATCGTTCGTGTTTTTGTGTTCATCTTTCGTTTCTTTCATTTCCGCTGTGCACGCTATTTAAAGCACTCTGATTTAATTTTTTAAAAAGTCACGTGATTCACCCCCCCTCTCACGTGCATCGATCCTACAAGTGGTATCAGAGCATGGTACGCTCTGTATCGGTGCAACCACCATAAGAGCCGGGGGAAATCCAGTTTTTTTTTGAGTTTTGGTTTTTCGCTACACTTGATCTAAATTAGGTATTGTTGCCTAGATTTGGATTATTTTTTTCGTTCGTTTGATTTTACTCGAATTTGGTGCAACACCATTCGAGTTGGTCATTTTATTTTTATCTCTGCCGACACTACTAATCCAAGACCTAGTCTTGGGACTTTGTTTGGTCTATTTTTTGTGTGCAAGATTTCTAAATGGCGCAAAATAAGATGCAAGGGCGAAATGTCAACGAGCCCCCACACTACTATCCAGAAGATTTCGACTATTGGAGGCGATCAATGGAGATCTTCTTGGGCAGTCAAGACTTCGACTACGTGCTAGCCCTGAGATACCAATCTCAAAATGATGAACTGAACAAGCAGGTAAATAAATTAATTTGTGCAGTTTTGCCTAACAAAATTTCCTACAGACTGGAAAAGTATAACAACGCATATGACCTATGGACTCGGCTGAATGAATTGCACGAGAATTTGAAGGAGCTGGATGAGCCTAAGCTTAAAGCTGAAGATGAGTCTACTAAATCAATCACAGAACCAAACTTAAAAATGGAAGATCAAGTCCAATTTGCAACTAAAGTCGAGCCTGAACCAACGGTAAAGCCTACTAAATTAGGGGATGCGATTGAGGTAAATTACAAGAATACCCCTAGTATTATTAATACAAATGTCTTGCATGACTCTCAGCAAATCTCTGAAATATCTGACTGTGTTGAAGGTTCTTGTAATAAATTAGATATCTCTAAAAATCCTCCCGAAATGCACATTTTGTTAAAAAATTCTTGCAATACTTTAGACTTTTCAGACCAGAATAAACTCAACTCTGACTTGGTTAAACAAAACATTGATCAAGTTAATTCAGATTGTGAAAATCTAACCCTCGATAAAATCAATGTTTATCTCAATAAAGTTTTTAACTCAGTTAATAGTTCAATTGTAATCGAAAATTCAAAAACCATTAAACTTGAAAATAAACCCAAGTTAATTGACAATTCTTCAAAACTGAAAATTACAAACTTGGGTAATTCGAAATTAAAACCCAACAATAATTTAAGCATTACAAAAATTCCTAATAAAGACAAATTAAAAAATTTAACTAATTCAAAATTCAAAGAAAATTTAAGAGTCCACTTTAACAACCCAAAGCACTCAACCTATAATCCAAGGGGAGGCACCAAACTAGTTGGCACCTCAAAATCAGCCTCTGCCCAGGTGGGCACTTAGGATTAGCTTCAAAGTTAATTTGAATCTTGTACTATTTAGTACCAAGGTTTTCAATGAGTAAGTTAAAAGTCCAACTTCTTTAAGCGGCTTTGCCTAGAAAAGGGTTGTTGCTCCAATAAGGCTTCGGCCAAAGAAGGCCACTGTGCCTCGCCCTGGCCTGGAAGCCAATTATTGAAGTGTACTTTTAAATTACTACTTGTTAAAATTGGATCTAAAACAAGGTCAAGTTAACTTTTCTAATCAAACTCAAAATCATCTCACACAAATCATAGGACTCCCTTGATTGATAACTTAGATCAAGTGAGATGAATAAGGATAATAAGTTCAAATCATTGATTGATAATTTAAAACTCAAACTTGAATTTAAAATCTTACCTTTTAAATCCAAAATTCAAATTAACGAATTTAAAATTCAAATTCAGATTAAAATTCAAATTAAAATTAAAATTAAAATTAAAAATTAAAATTAAAATTAAAATTAAAATTAAAATTCAAATTAAAATTAAAATTAAAATTAAAATTAAACTTAAAATTAAAATTAAAATTGAAATACAAATTAAATGTTAAAATTAAACTTTAAAATTCTTAATTAAATCATATTTTAACTTAATCTAAATCGTAATTTTTCACCTAATTAAATCCTTAATTAAAAATTCATCTAATTTCAACATAAATTAAAAATTGACCTTAATTAAATTCTACTTTAACTTTAACTAAAATTTGCATAATCAAACTTTACTTAAATTAACTTTAATTAAATTAAAATTTAACGTTAATTAAATTTTATATAATCTAACTCTTTACATAATCAAATTTTAATCATTAATTAATTAAACTTGAATCCTTAATCAACTTTAATCATTAATTAATTAGAATTTCAATCTTTATTCAGACTCCAATGATTGAATCTTTAATTAAATCTTAACTAACTTTAATTTATTTAAAATTCGACCAAATTAAATTTTAACCCCTAAAATTTACCTAATTGAACTTCAACCCTTTATTAAAACTTCATTTAAATACCTCTAACTTTAATCCCCAAATAACTAAAGCTTGTAATTAAAATTTTACCTTAGTCTTAATTGAAATTCTTAATAATTTTAACCTTAATCTTAATTAAAATTCTTAATTAATTAAACCTTAACCTTAAGTTTAATTAAAAATCTTAATTATTTAAACTTTAATCTTAATCTTAATTAAAATCAAACTTTAACTCTTAATTAAATCTTAATTTAATTTTACCAAAATTGAATCCTAATTAAAATTAAACTTTAATTCTTAATCCTAATTAAAATTAAACTTTAATTCTTAATCGTAATTAAAATTAAACTTTAAATATTACTTCAATTAAAATCATAATTAAATTTTAAAACTTTAACTTAATTTTTAATGTTTAATTAAAATTTATCAACCCAACCAACCTTAACCAACTTAACTAAAAACTTTAATTAAACCAAACTTAAATATAATTAATCTAATTAAACTTTAATTAAACCAAACTTAAATCTAATGAATCCAAACCTAATTAAACCAAACCTAAAATCAAACCCACACTAAAGGCTTAATTAAGCCTACACCTAATCCTTAATTAAACCAACTTAACCAAAAAAAAAACTCTTTTGTTTCCTTTTCTCTTTCTGCTTGTTCTTTTACGAACTTACCCCTAAGGACTTATGGAGAATATCGAGTTGAGGGGGAGGGAAAATATTTCTATACATCTTTTTGGCAAATTCCTTATAACATATTTGAAAATAACTGTTTTAAAAATACTTTTTGCTTTAAAGTCTTTTTTATTCTTTCAATTATATTCTTTTCAAAACTTATTTTCAATTTTTTTGTACTTTCAAAGATATTCTTATTATCATTTAAAAATAATAATAATAACTTTATTACTATATCGAATTTTGTTTCAAAATATTAAACAATCCTCTTGAAAATCTCTCTTCAAATACTTTTAAACTATTTTATTAAAATATGTGATTAAAAATAAAAATGCCCTATATCTAAACCTATTTTAAGAGATGCCATACATGTCTTATTTTTACTGTTTTGTTTGAAAAATATTAGGATTATGCTTATAAATAGTTCCTTGCAATTCCTATTTAGCATTGAAAAATCCGTATTTTTGGGTCTTGCAAATCTCCTTTTTCAAATTTTACTAATTTTCTTTGATAAACTATTTTCAAATTAACTTTAAAATAAAAACACTTATGTTTTTTGAAAATCCACTATTAGCTTGTTCTTATACTAGAAAGTATCAAAATATTTTGATTGATTTACTTCCAAAAATGATTCTTTTGAAATATTTTTATTTGTAGTTTGGATATCCCTAGGACATAATAGAATGTTTACCTTGAAATTGACAAGGAATTCTAAGGGCTTGTCAAGTTAAGGGGGAGCTCAAACTAACTTGGAAAATTAATTTTAAGAATAGTTTGATTAAGTCTATGATATTACTTTTAAAGTATAACTATTTTCAAAAGAATCTAAGGCATATTCTTGAAAAATTAGTTTTAAAAATTGAATAATGGTCTTGAAACTTTTAAAGCTTATTCTTAGAATATCTTCCTTCTTCTAAGTTAAAGCTCAGTAGCAAAGTTTCTTTTGGCTTTGAAAAATATGTATTATTTGGGAAATTTTTATATATTTTCTTTTAAAAAGATTGTCAAGCTTAACTTTGAAAATATTTCTAATTCATTTGAAAAATAATGTTGTTGAAAACTATTTGTTAGCTTTGAAAGCTAAGTTAATTGATTTAGGGGGAGTTCCTTTTTTCACTTAGGCTATTTATCTTACTTAATCTATTTTGCCTAAGTCTAGTTTTCCCTATCACTTAGCTTTGGATCCTACTCTTCGTAACTTAATATACGTATGTTTTTTTGATGAATGACAAAGGGGGAGAGTAGGGTTAAAGCTTAGAAAATTCTATTTGCTACTTAATTTTGCACCCTGTACTTTCATGCTTATTTTTTTATTTACTTGCATGTATCTGCTAGTTTTTTCTCTAACTTTAACCTAGGTTGTCATTGCATCAAAAAGGGGGAGATTGTTGGTGCAGTTTGCACTAACGGTCAAACTCAAGTTTTGATGAATGACAAATAGGTCAAAGTTAGACGTGTTGTGTGTTTAACCTCTTTACCAAGTGTGCAGGGTTGAAAGACTTAGGACCAGACACCAGGCCGAAGTCCAGGGTGGTTGAGCTCTGGCGGAAAGTCCAGTTGGGTTGACAACTGGTCGAAGACCAAGTTGGTTGAGACTTGGCGGAAAGTCCAGGATGGTTGAGTTCTGGCAGGAAGTCCTGGTGGGTCAAGAGGTCAAGTAAAACTGCACAATGGGTAAGTAAGGTAAGTCACTGGAGGAGCGACCCAGTGAGGACGAGTCCAATCTTGGACTTTAGGCGCGGTCCAACTTAGACCCATTTAGGTGATCTAAGTTGAGTCCTGGTTAGATCCTGGTCTGGGAGACAGGATCTAATTAAACTTATATCTTATTATTTGTTGTTTTGGACTAACCCTGGATGCAGGACCGAAGGACAGTGTTTCTGCAGCTCAGACAGCCTCAAATGAGTGAGGCCGTAGCTGAGCAGGGCGCCCCGGATGTGTCGGGCGCCCCAGAGTCAACCAGGAGTCAGCGGAAAGGTAAACGCCCCGACAGCAGCGCTATTTGGGGTGCCCCGCTTGAATCGGGCGCCCCCTGTGCCACCTCACTGACCAGCTGCCGAAGCTCACCCTCGCGAAGCCAGAAGATGTGATTTTGACCGGTCAATCGGGCGCCCCGCGCGCGTCGGGCGCCCTAGTCAAAAGCAATCCCGAAGTAGACGAGATTAGCTCTGACCGGAGCATCGCCGGATCGACAGCCACGTGGGGGGCGCCCCGAGCATGTCGGGCGCCCCCTGCCCTATATAAAGAGGGCCTCGACCCTCTTCAAAGAACAACACTTCTGTCAAAGCTTTCAAGTTTTTCTACGCTCGCGCCTTGCTCCGGAAACGCTACACTTCGAGCCGACGACGTCCTGCTGCCCCGAAAGAGTCGACCTACTCCGGACGTCGGTAAAAAGTTAATTTTTTCAATATATATATTGTTGCACTTAATTACTTGAAAGTGTGGGGTTGTCACACTTTCAATTCATTTGTACTCGCCTGCTCTATCGGGGTTGACCGATAGAGAGTTTTAGTGGATTGCCCAACGGAAAGGTCCGAGGGACCTGGGCCTTCGAGTAGGAGTCGACGAAGGCTCCGAACGAAGTAAAAAATCGTTCGTGTTTTTGTGTTCATCTTTCGTTTCTTTCATTTCCGCTGTGCACGCTATTTAAAGCACTCTGATTTAATTTTTTAAAAAGTCACGTGATTCACCCCCCCTCTCACGTGCATCGATCCTACAGCTACGACCTTGTCCTGTTATTTTTGTTAATTGCTTAGGATATGCGAATGATTTACTAAGGACCAATAACTCGGGATAACCGAGCTATTCATTCAGGGCCGATCACTTAGGTTGGTTAAAATCCTTATTCGAGGTCAATAATTTATCGTACTTAAGTGTTTTCGGGATCAGCTATCACTGAGACACTGACTCGAGCTCGTTCGCTCGGCCAGGTCGATATCCTGACTCGGCATTTTCACTTGGTCGGGTCGGAACCCTGACTCGGCTTTCTTACTCAATCAGGTCGAGACCCTGACTCGGCCTTCTGACTCGGTCAGGTCGAGACCCTGACTCGGAATTCTTACTCGGTCAGGTCGAGACCCTGACTAGGAATTCTGACTCGGTCAGGTCAAGGCCCTAACTCGGGATTCTCGCTCAGTCAGGTCGAGACCCTGACTCGACATTCTCACTCGGTCAGGTCGAGACCCTGACTCGGCTTTCTTACTCAGTCAGGTCGAGACCCTGACTCGGGATTCTCGCTCTGTCGGGTCGAGACCCTGACTCGGCTTTCTTACTCAGTCAGGTCGAGACGCTAACTCGGCTTTCTGACTCGGTATTTTTATTTGGTCAGGTAGGAACCCTGACTCGGTATTTTGTCACACATCTTCTTAGCTAATTGATTTTTATGACCTGGCTGTTGGGTCCTATGAAAGGACTTACTTCTGTTGGGACCGGGTCCATGTCGACAAGGATACGAGTTCGTAAAATTTTAAATTTTTACGTGCAACGGAAGAGTTTGCATAAAATAATTTCCTAAATTATTTTAACTTCGTATCTAGCATGCAACCTTATAGTGTGTTGACATAATCATAAAATAAAACTTTGCGGAAAAGTAAACTAATTTACCAAGTACCTCGCGTATCTCGAAGGAAGGGACGAGATCCAACCGTAGCGTCCCTTGGAAGCTTCGCCTCTACTCGCGTCCACGCCGAGTTCTCTTCGGGATGACTTCGCAAAGTCACGAGTTTTGTGCCGACGAGAACTACTAGATTCTCGGAAGGCACAACTAGAAGAATAAGAGAAAATAATGGAAAACTAACCAACGAAGTAACAGAATCGAATTCCGGGAAGAGAGGAGTCGCTATCCGCTTCTTCTTCTTCGTGTTCGGGTTCTCCTTCTTCTTGATAGCTCACGCCAACTTCACCTTGGATGTAGGTTGGGTGCGCCGGCCCTAAACCACAAGGTTGGGCGCCGGCCCTAGGCAAGAGAGGGAGAGGAGAAGAGATTAAGAGAGAGAGGGAGAGAATAATTAATCTCTTGATTAATTAAATTAGGAATAAGGGCTAGCCTTTGGTTCCTTTATATAGTAGCAACTCCTTTGCTAAGTCTCCCTCTAAACCGAATTAACGGAATTAACGGAATTAGTTATAAGAAATTTATCTTATAAATTTTCTTATTAATTATTCCGTTTAAACCGAGTCTTTATTATAAACTAATTTATAATAAAACTAATTCTTCTTCTCTTTAAATTATGGAATAAATTTTTATAAGAAATTTATAAACTTTCTTATTATGGAAAAATCAATTCATAATTAATTTTATAAAATTAAAATAAACCAATTCATGGATTATTTTAATCTTCCATAAAAGAATAAATTTCTATAAATTTTATTTATATAAATTTCTTTATACAAATTTATTTATCCATAATTTATAAAATAAATCGCACTAGATTTATTTTATTAATTAAACCAAAATTAATTGGTTTTCTCCTCTTATTGTGGCCGGCCACCAAAGGGGGTTTTGTCACCCTCTTTGGCCGGCCAAACCAATCCGAACCGGCCCGAATTAAACTCATTTAATTCGCCCAAAAAGCCTTCAAAAGACTTAGCCATTTTTAGCTTCCATTGCGCCTCTGATTAACTCAGATTTGACTTATTTCTCTTGATCGGAAAATCCAATTTTCAACTCGTTTTAAATCCCTCGGATTACTCGTATTGCGTGTGACTAAATAGGCTTTCGATTTATGTTGGCCGTCTATAATCAACAAATTATAGAACGATCATGAGTGGCACCTAGTAGTACATCATGACCCCCAATTAATCGAAAGATCAACGGTTTGACCTCAGAAGAAATTATTCTGAAACCCTTCAGCAGCTCTAATGAATCGTGCCCCATTCCCTTCACCACCTTATACCCACTTGGTTCAGGACACGGTCTATGGTGTCAGTCCCCACTAGGCTGACTACGTCACACCTAGCCCAAGTAGTGTCTTTCTCGTCCATTGGATTTCTAATTACTCTCATGTATTTAAGAGACTCGCACTCTAAACATGATATACTCTGGCCAGAGATTTCTGAGTAACAATCCGACGATAGGCCTGGGTATACATCTCCTCGCAAGGAGTGGTGAATCCTTTGTAGGTTGTTCAAACATCTTCGGGCACTTCGGCTTATACCCAATCACCCTGGGTCCACACCTCCTTGGAGATGCTTGCTTAAGATGTTAAAGTATAAGTCTCCATGACCAAGATGACTTGAACACCACAAGTCAAAGGAACATCGCACTTAAGCTGCAGTAAGAACTTCATTGACATATCTACATGTAGATTCCCATATGAAGTCTTACAGCCAGTCACTCCAATGAATTAGTTCCCTTAACTAGCATCCATGTTTATCTCCGGACATCCCAATGTCACCAGCCAGTGAGAATCAGCTGATTAGAGAATAACTCATGCTAGTCTCAACAGAATTGATAGTGTCCGTTTTTATTAATTCATCGACTAGGGATAATTTCAATACTTCACAATTGCACATTAGAGATAATCACTAGTTGTGATCCCATCACAAATTCTCTTATGCTGTGAGTTGTATTGCGGACATTCAGTAGATGAGTTTAAGATCCCAATCAAATACACAAAACATGTATACTCAAATAGTGAATTATCATTTATTAATATAAATGTTTACATCATAAGGCGATTGCCTTAGGACACTTCTCTCACATCACTAACAACTTCTCTTAAGACTTATGTTCTTTTAAGACCTGACTTCCGCTTATTTAGCCTCTTCAAGGCTTTTCTAATGCTTGAGCGGAGCTGGATTGATTACCTGGGATTGACTGCTCTGACTTGAGCCATTGTCTGAACAAAAATCTGATCACTTATAACTCGCCTTAACGAGAGTCTGGACACTGCCTGACTTATCCTAACCGAGCGTGGAGCACCATGCCCGACCGGCACCGAGGTCGGTGGATATGTGGGAGCATGCCCAATTATAACTCGTCTGAGTGAGAGTCTGGACACCGTCTGGCTTACCCTGACCGAATGTGGAGCGCCGAGCCTGACCGAACGTGGAGCGCCACGCCCCGCCCACGCCGAGTCCGGTGGGGTGCGTGAGAGCATGCCCACTTATAACTTGCAAGAGCAAGAGTCTGGACACCGTCTGACTTAACCTGCCGAGCGTGGACCGCCACGCCCCACTGGGGTCGACCGAACGTGGAGCACCACGCCCGACCGGCGTCGAGTCCGGTGGGTGCGTGGGAGCATGCCCACTTATAACTTCAAGAGCAGGAGTCTGTGCACCGTCTGGCTTACCCTGCCGAGCGTGGAGCGCCACGCCCGATCGGGCCCGACCGAACGTGGAGCGCCATGCCCAGCCGACGTCGAGTCCGGTGTGTGCGTGGGAGCATGTCCACTTATAACTTCAAAAGCAGGAGTCTGGACACCGTCTGGCTTACCCTGCCGAACATGGAGCGCCACACCCGACCGGGCCCGACCGAATGTGGAGTGCCACGCTCGGTCGGCGTCGAGTCCGGTTAGTGCGTGGGAGCATGCCCACTTATAACTTGCAAGAGCAAGAGTCTGGGCACCGTCTGGCTTATCCTGACGAACGTGGAGCACCACGCGCGATCGGCGCCGAGTCCGGTGGGTGCGTGGGAGCATGTCCATTTATAACTTGCAAGAGCAAGAGTCTGGGCACCGTCTGGCTTACCCTGCCGAACGTGGAGCGTCACGCCCGGCCAGCGCCGAGTCCGGTGGATGCGAGGGAACATGCCCACTTATAACTTGCAAGAGCAAGAGTCTAGACACCGTTTAGCTTACCTTGCCGAACGTGGAGCGCCACGCCCGACCAGGCCCGACCGAACGTGGAGCGTCACACCCGGCCGGCGCCGAGTCCGGTGGGTGCGTGGGAGCATGCCCACTTATAACCTGCAAGAGCTGCCTTTCAGATGTCTTGAGTTTCACTATCATATTCGCATGATACAATTACAAGGGGCACTCAACTTTCCTCACGATATAATTTTAAGTGTGCTGCACTCCAAGGCCTTCCCAGCTTCTTTCCTTGGGCATCTTACAAATAATAGGCTCCCGACCCCAACTTCTCGATCACCAAGAAGAGTTCTCTATTGGGGTTTCAGCTTGCTCACCTCCCCAACTGGTTTGACTCTCTTCCATACACGGTCGCCGACTTGAAAACTCCAGGGTATGACCTCTGGATTGGATCTTCGCTGCATCCTTTACCAGTAAGCAGTCATTTGGACTGATGCCCGATCCTGAATTTCCTCAATTAGATCCAGCTTTAGACGCCTCTTCGCCTGCCACAACAGCAGATGCGCCCTCGTCCTCTTCGATCAGTGAGGAACTCCGATAACTCCCGATCGCCGAGCCTGCGAAGGAGCAGGCTCCTTCACTGGCGGTGCCTCCAGTCATCGAGCTAGGGCTTGAGGTGTCTAGATTGGTCGGATTTCGGCACTGTCAGAAGGAAGTGCTTTGTTAGAGCTAATTATTTCATAGTCGAGGTTGCTGACAATACTCTTTTCGGCACTGTTGATGCAGCAAAGCTGCATTCTCAGACTTCATTAGGTGTTCTTCTGGATCTGTAGCTCCTTCATATTCCGGAATGGACAAGAGCCGAAAATGCTTGGGGACTGGCTCTTGCAGAACTTGACTAGAAAAGGGGAATCCCGTGCGCTCGACCGGAGCCTGGATAATTGGAGCCCTCCCTTTGTTGGTTCTTGCTTGGCTGGAAGAGACTTCCACTGGATCGGATTGTCCCGCACCCTCAGACGGGTCGAATAGCGCTTGATGGAAGTAGGAATTGCCACCCGGGCGAACTTCACCTTCTGTGCCAATGCGAGCTACCGGCTCGGAATGACCCTCCTGAGTCGGGCGAGCGACAGTCTTCTACTCTACTGCCAATTTCTGAGCTTTAGCGGCTACCAGCAGATCAATGACTTCTTGTGAGAGAGTAATAGTCACCCTGTTGGAGTCACTCATCTTCGTCTTTCGATCAGGCAGATTCCCACAGACGACGCCAAATTTGATCATGTCGACAAGTGAAGAAAGTCCTCGCTATAATGACTCGGTCTGATCAAGATGACCCCAGTCTGCAGTAGCGTGGGGGTCGGGGTCGGGCTTGAGTGCTAATAGGACACAAGTGACTTGGGTCGGACCAAAAACAAGAGCGCAAAGTGGAACAGAGGTTTCAAATGGCAGCCACCTCCTCTTTGGAGCCCCAAGGGGGGTTTATATAGGGGAGGGGAAGCTCTCTGCCTTGTCAGAGCTGTCATGTCTTATTAAGGAATGGTCAGTTGGCAGACTGAACTAATGGCAGCCTTAGCCGCTCTGTGAGACTGCCACAGCCGCCTGACAATCTGTCCAGGTTGTCTCCTCTGACCCCAATTAATGTTAGCGGCTCTGTCAGGTCATGATTATGTCAGAAGTCCTTTTCTCATAATAGGAAGATTTGGACAATCTTTACTGCAGAGGTCATGACCTGTCACTCATTCGGGATAGTCGGCTCGGGTCTACCAACCCACGACCTGGGTCGGTCAGGCAAGCTCAGCCTTTCGGCCACTTACGTTTTTAGGGTGGTTCTAAAGTGCCCGACCCAGGGTGCTCGACTCGAGATAACCCAGGGTGCCCGACCCATGGTGACTCAGGGTGCTAGGCACAGGGTACCCGACTCAGGGTACTCGACTTGGCGATCCCGACCAGGTAACCCCAACCGGGAGACCCCGCATGGGAGGTCTATTGCTTACCGAACACTCATGAAGAGATCCGACAAAACGCTCCTGCTTTAACCCGACCGAACTTTCCTCGACTGGTGGTCCCCGACCACTAGAGTTCTCGGCCGGGAACGTCTGCTCAGGCGCCACTGATCGGGCCCCGTCTCAAGTTGCTTTGAATCCTGATCCTCTTAACCGAATCAGTATCTAGCACACTAATCCGATACTGAACCCAACCCACTTCGTCTGACCCAGACTCAATCTGACCAGGCCCCTAATCAACTCCAAAAACTTACCCGGCCGGATCACCTTTGTTTGGAATAATTTTAAAATTGTAATGTAATGAAATCTCAAATACAAAAGTGGTTCAAGATTTATAATATCAATTACAAAACTAAAACTCTGTAATCCGATTATATTCCCTACCCAAAACTCAATTTTTAACTTATTCCTAATATACCCTCCCTCTATTCTCGAAACCTAACAGCAGAACCCTCCGTGGCCATGGCCTCGCCAACAGTCGCACCTCCACCGCACCGCCACCGCCGGAAGCCTCTCTAAATAAAGGACCTCAATGTGTCCTAAGAGGACGCTCTCAAATTGAAGCCCAAGCCGATCTCCATGCGCATCTAGCTACCGATGGGTGTAAGCTTTGCGAAGGAGAACCACCGCCCGATCTCGCCCTCGAAACCGGACACGGAGCTGGAGTACGAGCTTGCTCCGCGGGATCCGTCTCTGGCCGAAGAGCTTGCATCAGTCCGGAAAAGGAGGGAGCGATTGAGGGAGGAGAGGGAGAAAACGAAGAAGGAGCTCCGGGAGAAGGATCTAATGATGGAGAGGTGGGCCATGGATCTCGAGAAGCGAGCGGAGGAGCAGAGGAACATGGAGCTGGAGCTTCGGTTGTTGATCAAGCTTCACGACTTGAGATCTTCTTCCTTCGCGAGGATTGCCTTCTCATTTTTTTTTTCTTTTTTCCCTCTCATTTTTTTTCTTTTTTTCTTTTTTCCCTCTATTCCCATTACCCCTCTCTCCTTCATCCACCACCTTCTCTCCCGTCTCTGTTCCGGCGGCTGCATTGCCACCTCGGTATGGTACTGCAAAACAGCGACCGTTAACAAATCCGCGAGGGATTTTTCCCGGTCAGGCACTTCGACGGTCAAATCAGTATCCGCAGGCATAGTAGTCGAAACTGAATTGAAATAAGACAAGAGGTGAGAGAACTCGCGCGCGCGCGTACTTGCGGCAGAGGGAGTGCGGAACTTATATAACCGGGGAGCTGACAACCCTTGTCCGGCTTGACGAGACAAGAGTATGGTAGATGTCAGCTCGTAGGGAGCACTTAGGAGCGGCGCGGCAAGACGCGGAGTGCTCGAGCAGTACTAGAGTACTGGATGCGCAGTACGAAGTACTGGATGGGCAGACTGGCCACTAGAAGTGTCAGAGGTGAGTAAGGCGTGCGGAACCCCGTTAGCGGAACCCCGGATATAATGATATAGGGGGCGTAAGGGCGAGATAACCCGTGCCCCGAGCGTCGATTGGCGGGGCCGCGTGCTGGGGACCGAGTCGGGTAATGGCCAGCGAGCGTGGGCAGTCACGCGTCCGACTGGTAGGATGGAAGCACAGGGTACACCCTGGGTCGGGGGTTTACCAAGGGATGTCTGCCTGATTTTGTTAAGTATCTCGTCTATGTGATGTCATGAGTTGATAGATATTATAATGCTAGCGAACGTAGATACCTTAAGAAAACATCATTGTTCACGGGCTACCCACTCCATCCATAAAGAACGTTTTGAAAAAAAATAATTAACGAGATTAGATAACATTAAATCTTGGATGATCAATTTAATCTCATAAATTTTTTTATCAATTCTCAGAATAAATAGAGAAGTGTTTCCAATAGACAACCTAAAAATCAAACGTTTCAGACCAAGCTTACGGTTGATTCCCTCCCCTTCGTAGTTGGGATCATTCTACATGTCGATCCTTTCATGTAGAAGTTGGCCTGCAACCGACAGCGAATCCACAAACGGATAGGCCAATCCCAACTGGATACGCGTGGCATTCCTTCAGTGGATCCTTTCATCGTCGAACACCATCCCAAACGGTTGGACTCCACACAACCCTTGGTTGGATAGCTAAATAGCAGATAAAAAAAGGCGAGGCGAGGCGAGCCGAGGCGAAGAGAAGTAGCAGCCTCGCCACATAGAGAAGCAGCGATGGCCTCCCTCACTGCCGTGGCAGCCGTTCAACCGGTCACTGTGAAGGGCCTCGCGGGAAGCTCCTTCAATGGGAAGCGGCTCTCCGTCAAGCCTTCCCGCCGAGCCTTCTCTAGCACCAGCCTCCGGTGAGCGCAAATTCTCTCCTTTTCGTGTCAAATCCGCGCCATACATTTCTAAGAAGAAGCGGGCGCGATCAAATTGCGTTCTTGATAGGTCCCGCGCCGTGGTCGCCAAGTACGGCGAGAAAAGCGTGTATTTTGACCTCGATGACCTCGGCAACACCACCGGACAGTGGGACTTCTATGGAACCGACGCCCCCTCGCCTTACAACTCTCTTCAGGTAGGTCAAAAGCGAGCAGGATACCGTCCTCGGCAGTTCGATTAGTGACGACAAAGTGTTTTTGAAATTGCAGAGTAAGTTCTTCGAGACGTTTGCAGCTCCTTTCACCAAGAGGGGTTTGTTGCTCAAGTTCTTGCTGCTAGGTGGTGCCTTCACGATAGCGTATGTGGGTTCCTCGGCTTCCGGTGACCTGCTTCCCATCAAGAAAGGCCCTCAGCTACCACCCACAAAAGGGCCTCGTGACAAGATATAAGTGACTTCTGTAAACATAAATCAAGTTTAGTTATTTCCTCAATTCTATTGTTGATATATACTTAATTATCTTTGTGATCTATGCCTGTGTGATTACTCTCTGATGCGATATAATTGAAGTCGATCTGAAAAATGAGTTCTTTTCTGTTCAGTTTCTATACTGATTATTTTAGCTCTACTAGGTCTCACCGATTAGTTTTTCTCCTGTGCTTGCATGGTCTTTGGAAGCGTGTTCTCCCATTTTATTCATGAAACTAAGATTGCCTGAATTGAAAACATTGGCGATTCAAGTTCCAAGTTGTCAACCGGTTTATGCAATTCAAGAATCCAATACGTGAGGACTATCGTAACAAAACAACTACTATATCTTGTTTTTATTTATATTCTTCATATTAGTTCCTTGTTAGATGCTTAAGCTTCCCATGTCTCTAGTTTGAATATGCTGATAATTTTCTGGATAACCAAATTATTAAGAGGCTTCCTCGGGAATTTTGAGTCATCTGTCTTTGACACTTTCTCCAAATCAATTGTATCATCCTTTTTAGCTTGATTATCTTGATCCATCTGCCAACCCATGAAATCTGAGAGTGCCATGGTATTGTTTGCTTCTGATGTGCTGACCTTGTCATCTTTCAGCTGAGTGTTGAAGGCTTCAAGAGTCGGAGTACAGTGAAAGCTAAACTTTCTAACAATTTAGAGTAGCTCTCCATGATAGAAAATCCCACGTCCTAACAAAGAAATTGAGAATTCATTAGTAATTAAGAAATTTCAGTATATTAGTTGAACATGGTATTAGTTTACATCATCGATACCTTGTCAGATTGGATTTTTGTTGATGTCCAAATTAGATCAAGGAAAACCCGAGGAAATGTATGCTTGATGATGAACAATGTCGTTTCGGCTCTATCTTCAAACTGTTCTCGTTTATCAATGCTAGCTAATAGCTGAACTCCAAGATGCATGATTTAGAATCTTTATTATTCATCTTTCTCTTCCAAATGACAACAGATGATTCACTTCGATCTTTTAGTTTTAGGATCTTACATGTGCGGTTGATAAATCCACAGACGAAAGGAATGCTTCAGCATCAAAATGATCGTCCTTGATGTTTTTGTAGAGGGATTCTCCAAGGCTTGACCTTCCATTCTATCATGAGAAATGGTTAGTGTCAAAGGCAAGGTCAAATAATGGAGGGAAGCACTTGAGTTTGAAGTAATGATATTGCTTCCAATATAATAAAACAAGATTCTGTTTTCCTGAGACAACATCAAGAAAGATAACCCACTCTTTAAGAACACATTTTCCTCTTTTAGATATGAGTTACCTTCCTCACCATCTAAATTCAAACTATGAACTCTACGCTTAATTCTCTCAAACATGGTATCAAATCATGTGCATCGAACTCGATGCCTCACCTCTATTATTGTTGAGCTCACAAGAAGATCATCGACCTACTTCCAAGTTGTAGAGAAATTACTCCGTGCTCTATCTTGTGCTACAAATCTTTGTCGCGGCCACTTGAGAACGGCGAGCTAGTTTTTACCTTCCAATCGAAGTAAAGAAGACGGAAAACTAGCTGACCTTTCCTCTATAAAGACAAACAGAGAACCCAAGAAATTGAGAGTTCAAGTCCACCCGCAATGGAATAATGAGGGAAGAAATTAACTTGCAGGCAGAGGAGAAGCAATGAAGAACGGGCAAAGTTAGGAAGTGGTACTGTTAATGTCGATGGAGGCAAAGTTTGCTGGAGAAGAATGAAAAAAGGAGAGAGGGGATATAGTACATAGATATTTTAAAATAAAAATAAAATATCATCCGACCTTAGCTCAGTTGGTAGAGCGGAGGACTGGTTGCAGTTGATCCTTAGGTCGCTGGTTCGAATCCGGCAGGTCGGAATTTTTTTCCTTTTTTCCTTATTTTTCAAAAATAATGACTACTAATTCCAGTATATAATGCAAAAGAGTCATAACGTATTGTGTAGTGCTGAAAATCAACACTTGATGAAAGATGAATTTTATATGAATTTTTTCGTTAATGTTAAGTGGATGATGGAGAGATAAAACAAATATAAGGATATCAGAAGATGATAGAAAAGAAATCCCTTTTTATTTAGCTTGATCGAGAAAGATAGGTATATACGGCGTAATTTTGTTAATAAAAAAGAGTATATACATCATTTTTTTTATATGATGTAATTTTATAAGTTAAAATGGGTATATGTTATTTTTTTTGATATATGATGTATTTTTTGAATGAAATGGGTACATGTATTTTTTTATCCATCTGTTACTTTTTGACCGATTTTGGGATGATCGATTTTGGCTTTATAACTATCCGTGAATGGATTACATTTCTCTTTCCTTTTTAAATTTTAATGAAGTAAATAATGAAAAATTTCTTAATTTTACTTTCTGTTCTCCTAAATAAACAAAGTATAAATCTCCATAGGATGTTGGGTTCATCGCACTTAGGATCAAATGGATCACCTAAGGGTTTACCTAATTTTTCCTTTAAATTTTCATGGGGTTCACCCGCCCGCCCATGATTGACCATGACCATGACTGCGAATAGGATAGATTGACTATATGTCATTCAGCTAAACCCATGTCAATGAATACTAATAGACATACAACCCCACTAAGTTGGGAATAGTCTAACCAATCCTAGCAAATAGTGAATACCAATGATAGGATAATTCCTAGAAGACATACCTCTTGTTGCTTAAAGAAGTCTCATCGTCGTCAAGTCCCAAACCAAGACAAGTCGTGGAAATGACTATGTAAAATGTGAAAATATCTACAAATACCTAGGGTACCTCGCATGTTGGACTCTAATACCAAATAAATTGTCACGACCCCGGGGTACCCACATGTCCGATGGCAAACCAATAATGTCACGCCCCCAGAGGCACATGCTTCCTCGAAAATCGGGCAGCATCTCCCCTGTACGACGGACAATATGGGGCAATAATACATACTATCTCACATATATAGCTTAGCCACATGCGGCTAGCATCACAACAATATATAAAAGACACAACCACGCAGTTTATAATAATTTAACGGGTGGCTCAACCACCTTAGGCATAAAAGAAAACACAACTTAATAAGAAACTTCACAACGAATAAACCCGACCAATAAGACATGACTACAATTTTTATCAAGACCATACCAGAAATAATATAAAATGCGGAAACAAGGAAACTACGGAGAACTAACTCTGAAACAACTCCAAACCAAAATCACCCGGTGAAACTGAAGGACTGGCAACTGGATCATCTCCTGGCTCCAAGCAATACCACTACCTGCTATCTGAAACAACAAAAAGGGAAGCAAGGGTGGTGAGTCCGGGCGGACTCTGCGGGTATATGAGTAGACAATAAGCATGACATAAATAAGATAACGAAGTAGAGAATCAAAAGGTACAGTCCATAAGAAATATCAGATTTACCTAATCATGCATAACCAATATAATACGACATGGTATAAAACCGAATAATAACTAAACAGGTGTAAAAAAATGACGCGATAAGAATAAAGCCAAGATATACATGCATGTCAATCATGTGCAACAACCATAGCTCATATAAATGCAACAATCACAAGAAAAATGCATAAACGAAATACGTATGCACATGATGCAATGACATGTGTCACCCCTGACGCCAGTCAAGCCGTCAACACATCTCATCTGTGTGACCGAGTGGGTAGGGCTGTGACAACTGTACCACTCCAACAACAACAATAATACCACATAAGGCGTGGTTGAGTGGACAGGATGCTGGGGAGCCCACACTCCAGACCCCGGTACATCGGGGGTGCTATCAACAACTACAATATATATCCCTCGAAAAATAACAACGGTGAGGGTGAGCCACCAACGGCTCATCCCTCTAAAACAACGGTGAGGGTGTCACTGTTTGGCATAACAGGACAAACACTCGCACTCTAATAACTACCACGATAACAAGTGGTTGAGTGAATCGAGCAACAATATGACTAACGACGGCTTAACTAAATGTAAGTCCAACAGTCATTAGTATGCAACGTGCAAGTATGGTGCATGCTATACGATGCACAAACAACCGAAGAAACAACGATGCAACAAAATCCACCAAAATCCAACAAGTATACGATGTGTCAATACAACCATCCAGAAATCGAAAACCAACGATTATGCACCTACACTACTAGGTAGGGTATTACTAATGCCAAATAAACCTATTTGTGTTTAATGAACTTCTAAGTGCTCACGTACAAACGACACTTTACAGAACAGAAAACCAATAGAGGACTGTACGGATACAAATTTAGAATACTTGAAGATCAACGAAGAATAAGTCTCAACGACGATGTTTAAATAATGACAAAGAACAAGGTTAAGCAACTTATAAGACATAAACTAGTCATGCTTTAAGGTAAAAGAACCACTCGAGTACAAAGGAGAAATACCCGCCTTATAATTGTGGAACGTATATGAGCAGAACCTCCCACGATCAACGGAATGAGTTCCAATCAAGGTCCTGTATCAAGGACATAAACTTAGCTACTAATAAAATTAGCTAAACGAAATATGAAACACAATTAGGACAAATCCTATTTACAACCTTTAGTTAATTAACTCGTAAACTACAACGAATCCCTTTTCCGTAACCAAATTATTGTAATTAGGTTATCAGATCAATTTTTCGGAGAATAACACCACAATTAGATAATCCTACGAAATCCAATCCCGTAAATATCACTAAAGTTAAAGGAAAACTCTAATTACAAATCCATGAATAATACTGCCAAATATAGAATTGATCCAAAGTTTCCCAATTCAATTTAAACAGACTTCATTTCTGTCCCATTATTCTTTCCCAAACTTGCAACCCCACCTCAATTATAATACAGTTAACTAATTTACTCAAAACTCCAAAAACTAAGTTGCCACCCAAGATCAACCTCACGGTAGGGATAAAAATCAATTCAACATAGGATCTAGCATTCATTTGCATGAGTTTACCACAAGAAACCCAATCTGACCACATCTCACCTGAGGTTAATTTCGATGACCCCTGCTTTGATCGGATCCGGTGATCTCAGCCACGAGGAAGAAACCATCCACCACAACTCCAATCAACGTAGGATTGCATCCACACAAAGCCTACAGAACTTGAAAACGATCCCCGACAGTAGACCACGGCTGCGTGCGTTTCTTGCAAGTAGAACAGGGGCCGAATCAAAGATCACTCGAAGATCAGAAGAACCATAGAAGATTGCTGTGACCGATGCTTGAGGCGTCGAGGAGAGGCCACGACGGCGTTCGGCTAGGGTGCTCGCTTGCGAGGAACCGCCTCTGGTCGAAGGGGTCGGCGATTGCGTGCGTCCTCGAGAGAAAGGGAAGAATTCGGGTGAGATTTTTAGGGCACGGGCTGAGTTTGTAGCAGTTTTATAACTGATTTTGACAATTTTGCAAATAAGCCCAGTAGGTTTGGAAAATTACAATTAGGCCCTTTAAAATTTACAACTAAGCCCTTTAAAATTTCAATTTTTAACATTCTCCCCCACTAATAAAAATTTGGTCCCCAAATTTAACTAGTAAACCACAATAAATACTAGTCACCCATGAAACCAACCCAGACTAGTCCACAACCATACTGGTCATCAACAAGAGAAACCAATAACCCTGATATAATATGATACGGAATGAAAAACCAACCATACGCACCTCAAATAAATAGATGAGGATAGCGAGCTCTGATCGTATCCTCGAGCTCCCAAGTAGCTTCCTCATCTGAGTGGTGCTGCCAACCAACTTTGACTTAACGAACTGTCTTGTTCCTCAATCGATGCTCTTTGGGTCCAGAATTCGCATAGGCACCTCCTCGTAAGTCGCGTCTGGCTGAAGTGTGACCGGCACCTCCGACAACACATGTGTAGGATCTGGTACATATTTCCTCAGCATGGAAACATGAAACATGTCGTGAACTCCAGCCAAAGACGGTGGTAACGCCAAACGATAAACGACAACTCCAATCCGCTCTAAAATCTGGAAAGGTTCAATATAGCGAGGAGCTAGCTTACCTCTCAACCCAAACCTCTTCACCCCTTTCGTGGGTGATACTCGTAAGAACACATGATCACTCACGGAGAACTCCAAGGGTGCGTTTGGTTGAGGTTTTTCCTTGATAACCTTGGTTATCCATCCAAGGTTATCAACCAAAACTATGTTTGGTTTAGGTGATATGTGATTCCCAAGTAATGTTTAATAACCGACACATCAGCAAAACAGGGTATTCAACCCGGAATTGGAAAACCAAGGAAAAGCCCGGTTTTTCTCAATTCCGGGGTTAAGATAATTTTCTTTCCAAAATTATCCTTCATTATTTACTATTTATGACAAAAATACCCTTAACAATCAATTAAATTACCCCCTTATTAATTCTTTTCGTCCGACTCACGCCCCGACTCCACACCCGACTCGCGAAGCCATCGTCCCACGGCGATTCACAGCGAAACCCTAGCGGCGATTCTAAGCCATCGTCCACCTCGCGCCGATTCAAAACCTTCTTCCCACCTCGCGGCGAGATCCTAGCAGCGCACGATCGCAACCCACCTCCCGGTTTTCCGATCGCAATCGTAGTAGCACGCGAAGAACCCTAGCATTCTTCACAGGTATTTATTTTCGTGTTTTTTGTAGTTTCTTTTCAGAGCCCACGATCCCGATTTTTTCATGAAGATGATCTTTCAGAGCTTGGATTAGTTTCTGTTCTCTTTTTTTTTGTAGTTTCTGTTCAGAGCTTGGATTTGAAGATCACAGATTAATAGATCCTTTCCTGAAACTATGTATTGACAGAAATTTTGTGCATCAAATTACTCTTTTAATAGCAATTTTACCTGACTAATCTTACATTTTTAAGCATGAAATGAAAAGTTCTCAAATGATCAACCGAAATGAAAATTGTTCTTTCTTTTTGGGCCTGAAAAGAAAGAGCATATTTTATACGTGGAGTCTTTACAGCATTCATTTGATGGTAATGCAGCAATGCCATGAGCTGTAGATTAGTGCAAGTTAAAAAAGACAAGCAAATCTGCAACAAATTAGAATTTACATTCACAACTCTGTAGACAAATTTCATAAGTTTTACCTGTCCACAATTTACCAATCAATGCACCAATCATTAGAAAAGTACCAAGAAGCACGAGTGGATGGAATGGCCAAAACAAAATCTATTTTGAACTTTATTCTGGGAGAACTTAAATCTGATAAGTCTAGAACAAGCTCACCACCTCTTTTCTTAGGAACTTAGCTTCAAACAGAGACAAGGAAAGAATCGTTATATGTTTCAAGGAAAAATTTAGTATAAAACTGGACCTGGAAGAACCGCCAAGAATGATCAGTCAAAGGGATGGAAAACTAAAAAAATAGCCCTATTATGTTCATATTTCTCCCTATTATGTTCGTTTAAAGAATCGTTCATATTTCTGAGATCCATCCCAAATGAATTAGCTATTTGAAGTAGGTTGTTGGTACTTATATTTCGATATACTTTTGGATAGTCGTGATATCATTTTGAATAAAACTTATTTGGATGAATGTCATTTTGGATTGAACTTGGATTGACTTTATTGGATGAATGTCTTTACTGTTGTTCATGCTTAGAAATTTGCATTTCAGTGTGTTTCTTGTTTGTCCTTAATTTTTAATGCTTGTTTGTATTGGATGAATGTCTTGTTTGGATTTCAGATCGATCCAATTTATGCTTAGGAATTTGCATTTCAGATCGATCCAATTTATGCTTTGTTGTTTTGGTCTTTGTTCTTATTATTTTTGCACTTTAGAAAGTTTCAGAAGCTATTTGTCATTGCATAATATTTCTGAATTGTGGCCATCAGGCAAGAGATTCTAAAGCCCGATGAGACAATTGTCATGACCTCAAAGCTGAAAAAATTTCGAAGATTGACTAACAAGAAAGTGCAGCTCATCCTCACTGACAGCCCCAGGTTGCTTTCGGTGGATCCATCCCGAATGACCGTGAAAACAAGCATAGTCTGGTCCAACGACCCTGATGAACTTAATGTCCAAGTAGCAAACTCCTCGAATTTCAAGATATGCACAGTATGTATGCTTCTCCACTCAGGCGTTTGTGATATCGTTTGTATATCCTATATATGCTGCAAATCCTGATTGTGATGCGATATCATTTCAACTGAGAAAAGTTACTTCTTTCGAGGACCCAAAGCAACGAGCATGGCAATGGAAGAAGGCGAAGGCTTCAACACCGATGAACTTATGGACTTCTTGAAGCATATCGCTATCATCAGTACAAATTTAGTACCAATTCTGCTTCAACTGACAAATGCTGGAAGTATCACTTCCACAATCACTTGCATGGATTATTATTATTATTATTATTATTATTTTGTAAAGAATTGTTTTTCTTAATCATGTGGATGAACATTGGCCTTGACCATTATTTTTTCTTCAATTTGTATTCCTTTAAAAGAACAGATTGCGATATAAAGAGCTCATCTAATGTTCTTACAGTTTAATGGCTTCAAATCTTTTTATTGTTGAAACAGGATGTGATTGTAGACTCAATGAAGGCCTGATCAAGGTTTGAAACCTGACAATTTGACGGTTCTGAACGTTCAATGGTTTGAAAACTTACCAGCTCTAACCATTTAAAAGTGGTTCCCGATTTAGAACCTAGTTTGATTTATTTATATATTAATATTATTTTAAAAAAATGAATATATAAATTCTAAATCTTATAAAAAATTTTTAAAAAATACTGAATTTATTTACCACATCGACTGGTACGTATGAGTTGCCCTGTTGTCCTGAATAGATTTTTTTTTAATTTTCTAATCCTTCAACCTAAATATAATGTTTAAAATATTCTTTATATTATATTATTATTAATAGAGATTGAATTTGTAATTTTTACCTTTTATTATATTATTAATGAAATATAAAATAAAAATTTAATATTATTTATAAATTTTGAATTTATAATTTTATTATATTATTAGTAAAAATTAATATTATATTATTTATAATATTTGTGATCATTATAAAATCCAAGGACAATAAAACAAAATTATTAACATTAAATCAGGGGTAATATAGTAATTGTCATATTAGGTTATATACTAAAACCTTCAACCAAACAAGTTTTTGTCCCATTACCAAAGATTAAACCAAACAATATTAGGTTATATCTTATTCCCTATAACCTTGGTTATGTGATTACCTGGTAATCACATGCCCAAAATTATCAAAGAACACCCTCAACCAAACGCACCCCAAGGGTCTGCGTCTCCGATCTGCATAACTCTTCTGACGATCCTGAGCCTCTGACAGCCTGCATCTGATAATGCGGACTAGCTCTGCATCATGCTGAATACTCTGAGAACCTAGCAACTGAGATTCTCTAGCCTTCTCTCAGATGCCTTCAAATAAACCAATCCAAGGAAATAAATTCATTTAACTAAAACTGCTTTTGCACTTGTCCTGCATTTCTCCATCTTCAGTTGGAATTCTAACACTATCATACTCTCTCAATATATCTGAAGTAAAGCTCCCTAGTGCTTCGAATAATGGAGTCAATCCACTTTGCAAAGTACTGGAAGAAACCTTTTTAATTTGATTTAAACACTCCTTGTGTTTGTGAATCTTCTCATCCAATCAATGAAGCATTGGTACCAGTTTATCAGTTCCAACTGCAACTCCTTGGTGGCTTTAGAAACTGTTTTCTCTTTAGCTTCCAGTTCTTGACACCAGCTTGTGGATTTTTGCTATTAACTATAACCTTCAGCTGCATCTGATGGCAACTCAGAACACTCTGCCACATTCTTACGAGTCCTTGCACTAATTCAGTAAGTAGAGGTTGCAGTTTTTTTTCCCTCTGATCTTGTACATTCTATTTGAAATGGAATTGATAGATCTAACAATGACACTGATCTCTGTCTCCAGTTTTTTTTTTGTTTTACTGAAATTTGAGTCATTTCAATCTTAGAGGAGTCTGCTCCACTATCGCTCAAAGCTTTTAGTTGTTTGTATCTCTTTTCATAGATGATTCGAAGTTTTTCTTCAACACTTCGGTTACCAAAGTTGGAGAGACACTTATTCCAACTTCATTTAGACTAAAAATTTATTTTTCAAATTTGGATGGTTGGACAGTCTCTTACAAATTCTTTCAGCTTCCTCACAGACATACAACAATACTATGAAGTTAAAGAAATTCTTGCATCAAGATGTTTGGTACAACAAAAGTTTACTAGGAATGATGATTCACATTTTCTAACTAACCCAGTGAACTAATAATACCTAACACACATGTAACTTATGTAACAATGACAAATGTAGTGAATAGAGAGAAGTATAATGCGATTTGTAAATATTGGAAGTAGTACCATCAATAACACATACCTGGTACTTGATGGCAGTTATGGTGCGAACGAGATATTGCAAAACATCAATTAAAATAGGGGCTTATATATATGTACATATAAATCATCCATGGAATTCTGTGACCAAAAGGTCAACTTCTATGCAGCCGACTATTGGATGATACCCAGTGCACACAAGCACATTACAAACGATTACCCAACTAGAGATCCAAATCATGAGAGTCAGGTAGAACTCTGATAATTCACTACCTATTCATAGTGTGAACAAAAGGGATTTTTTTTTAGGTTGTATCACTTTAACTGCTTATGTTTTAGTTTTTTGATACTGAATGTCCAAAAATTGAATACAAAAATTGAAGCTTTGTTCTCACACCCCTAGATAATACCTGCTTAATTATGTTTTAGTTTTTTGATACTGAATGTCCAAAAATTGAATACAAAAATTGAAGCTTTGTTCTCACACCCATAGATAATACCAGTTCCCTGATCTTTGTGCAGATCCTATAATTTGGGTGTCTTTTCTAATATGAAAATTCTATGCTTATTTACATATTCTTCAATCTCAATTAGATTCCATTAGTTAAGTCATAAGATACTATTTTTAATGGTTTGAAATCAGTTTCTTGGATCCTTCTCTACTGTTGAATTTCTTCATAATTCTACTAGATTTTTATCCTTTGAAAGTGTTGGACCTCTCACTACTATAAGATAAAGCCTGGAAGGCGTGGCATTTGTTTTCTCATCTTATATTCTTTTTAAATTGAATAAGTGCTTTTGTGCCACGGAAAAAAAAATATCAAGCATACTCTAATCATTGTGTATTCTTGTTATTATGGTAACAGGTTTGTGTTATAACTTTATCATGCTATTTAGTGCAAGAGTTTTTTTTTTGTCTAGAATATATATAATGTTGGACCTAGTCCAGTCTAAATCTACCCTCTCACGTACAAGGGCGAGTGCCAACAACAAAGTGTATAGAATTGTTTCCTTAACAGCTTGAATTTTTGAGCATAATGCAGGGTATATAGAAAGATACTCGAATTAATATCCTTATTGTTCTTCAAATTGTCTTCCTGATTGGAAGGAGAAACAACTTCGTGTTGTTGATGTTGGTGTCAGTTACTTAGGATAATGCTTTTGTCAAGATTTGGAACTTAAGTTGAAAGTAAAAAAAAATAATCTGTTTATCTAGTTTCTTATGACAGTAATCACTGTTTTAAGACCTGGAAGTTTCAGCAATGCTGAACTAGCTATAGGTTAAAACCCTATGGTTTTATGTGGAAAATGATTGTTGATACTGAGCAGTTTCTGATAATACAGATTTTTTTTTAGTCATGCATATTCCTTTGGACTAGTTTGTCAGCTCACCTATTAAAGTAGGAACTATGGAAATATGTATATGTTTAGTCGTTAGCATATAGCCTGCTTGAGGTATCCCGTAGGTACTTATACTAAGAATAAAAATACACTCTTCAAGTATGAAACTTTTATTCCAATAAAGTATTGAGATTAACCAAATCCTTATTCTGAAACTATTGAGGCAGAACACAAACTGAACTATAATTCTTCTATTCAGCAACATTATAGAAGAGTAGATGAATTTATCAAAATAAACCTTCGATATTATGAGCAGCAAATTTCAGGGGGTGTTTTGTTGATTTCTGCTATTTTCTATGGGTTATAAGCCCACTACGCTTCTACTGGGTCACTCTAATATTTTATCTTCCCATAGTGACTCACCAAATGTCGAACCACAAATTCCCCAATGTCCTGACCCAAGTGTCAAGAGATCACGAAACAAATAAATGAAACATCTTATTATGACGACTTAACAAGCAGCATTCTACTACAGTCTTCAGTAACGGTATACTAAGAATGACAACAACATAGTACCCTAAAGATATTCAATTAGAACTTGATATACAATTCGATCTAAACAACAAAATTTTTACTGGAGTTGCATCTTAACCCCCCACAAATGATTGTCGGTTTAGGCCCTTGCTTTTCGACTTGTCATCGGTATCGAACAGACATACCACTCAACTAAGAAATATCTAACCGACTCTAAACCAGATAATGAATATCGAAAATTAGGAGAATTTCAAAGAAATATACCTCCTGTCGCCTGGAGAAGTCCATCGTCGCCAAGTCCCAACACAACCATAACCAGAAAATGACTCCGAAAAAATAAATCCGTAAAATACAGATAAACCTCGTAAAACAATTCCATAAACCCACAGATATCAAAACATCACAAAACCTCGACAAACTGACGCATCAAAACAACATCAATAAAAATCCACAGATCCCAAAGGAACTCGCAAACCTCGCTCTGATACCAAAAATTGTCACGCCCCCAGAGGCACATGCTTCCTCGAAAATCCGACAGCATCTCCCCTGTACGATGGACAATATGGGGCAATAATACATACTATCTCACATATATAGCTTAGTCACATGCGGCTAGCATCACAACAATATATAAAAGACACACAACCACGCAGTTTATAATAAATTAACGGGTGGCTCAACCACCTTAGGCATAAAAGAAAACACAACTTAATAAGAAACTCTACAACGAATAAACCCGACCATAATAAGACATGACTACAATTTTTATCAAGACCATACCAGAAATAATATAAAATGCGGAAACAAGGAAACTACGGAGAACTAACTCTGAAACAACTCCAAACCAAAATCACCCGGTGAAACTGAAGGACTGAGGGACTGGTAACTGAATCATCTCCTGGCTCCAAGCAATACCACTACCTGCTATCTGAAACAACAAAAAGGGAAGCAGGGGTGGTGAGTCCGGGTGGACTCTGCGGGTATATGAGTAGACAATAAGCATGACATAAATAAGATAACGAAGTAGAGAATTAAAATGTACAGTTCATAAGAAATATCAGATTTACCTAATCATGCATAACCAATATAATACGACATGGTATAAAATCGAATAATAACTAAACAGGTGTAAAAAAAAATGACGCGATAAGAATAAAGCCAAGATATACATGCAAGTCAATCATGTGCAACAACCATAGCTCATATAAATGCAACAATCACAAGAAAAGTGCATAAACAAAATACGTATGCACATGATGCAATGACATGTGTCACCCCTGACGCCAGTCAAGCCGTCAACCCATCTCATCAGTGTGACCGAGTGGATAGGGCTGTGACAACTGTACCACTCCAACAACAACAATAATACCACATAAGGCGTGGTTGAGTGGACAGGATGCTTGGGAGCCCACACTCCAGACCCTGGTACATCGGGGGAGCTATCAACAGCTACAATATATATCCCTCGAAAAATAACAACGATGAGGGTGAGCCACCAACGGCTCATCCCTCTAAAACAACGGTGAGGGTGTCACTGTTTGGCATAACAGGACAAACACTCGCACTCTAATAACTACCACGATAACAAGTGGTTGAGTGAATCGAGCAACAATATGACTAACGACGGCTTAACTAAATGTAAGCCCAACAGTCATTAGTATGCAACGTGCAAGTATGGTGCATGTTATACGATGCACAAACAACTGAAGAAACAACGATGCAACAAAATCCACCAAAATCCAACAAGTATACGATGCGTCAATACATTCATCCAGAAATCGAAAACCAACGATTATGCACCTACACTACTAGGTAGGGTATTACTAATGCCAAATAAATCTATTTGTGTTTAATGAACTTCTAAGTGCTCGCGTACAAACGACACTTTACAGAATAGAAAACCAATAGAGGACTGTACGATACAAATTTAGAATACTCGAAGATCAACGAAGAATAAGTCTCAACGGCGATGTTTAAATAACGACAAAGAACAAGGTCAAGCAACCTATAAGACATAAACTAGCCATGCTTTAAGGTAAAAGAACTACTCGAGTACAAAGGAGAAATACCCGCCTTATAATTGTGGAACGTATATGAGCAGAACCTCCCACGATCAACGAAATGAGTTCCAATCAAGGTCCTGTATCAAGGACATAAACTTAGCTACTAATAAAATTAGCTAAACGAAATATGAAACACAATTAGGACAAATCCTATTTACAACCTTTAGTTAATTAACTCGTAAACTACAACGAATCCCTTTTCCCTAACCAAATTATTGTAATTAGGTTATCAGATCAATTTTTCGGAGAATAACACCACAATTAGATAATCCTATGAAATCCAATCCCGTAAATATTACTAAAGTTAAAGGAAAACTCTAATTACAAATCCATGAATAATACTGCCAAATATAGAATTGATCCAAAGTTTCCCAATTCAATTTAAACAGACTTCATTTCTGTCCCATTATTCTTTCCCAAACTTGCAACCCCACCTCAATTATAATACAGTTAACTAATTTACTCAAAACTCCAAAAACTAAGTTGCCACCCAAGATCAACCTCACGGTAGGGATAAAAATCAATTCAACATAGGATCTAGCATTCATTTGCATGAGTTTACCACAAGAAACCCAATCTGACCACATCTCACCTGAGGTTAATTTCGACGACCCCTGCTTTGATCGGATCCGGTGATCTCAGCCACGAGGAAGAAACCATCCACCACAACTCCAATCAACGTAGGATTGCATCCACACAAAGCCTACAGAACTTGAAAACGATCCCCGACAGTAGACCACGGCTGCGTGCGTTTCTTGCAAGTAGAACAGGGGCCGAATCAAAGATCACTCGAAGATCAGAAGAACCGTAGAAGATTGCTGTGACCGATGCTTGAGGCGTCGAGGAGAGGCCACGGCGGCGTTCGGCTAGGGTGCTCGCTCGCGAGGAACCGCCTCTGGTCGAAGGAGTCGGCGCTTGCGTGCGTCCTCGAGAGAAAGGGAAGAATTCAGGTGAGATTTTTAGGGCACGGGCTGAGTTTGTAGCAGTTTTATAACTGATTTTGACAATTTTGCAAATAAGCCCAACAGGTTTGGAAAATTACAATTAGGCCCTTTAAAATTTACAACTAAGCCCTTTAAAATTTTGATTTTTAACAAATAATATCTCTCCTGTACGGCGGATAATCTGAGATACTTATACGGGGCCTGCACAACCAATACACAACCACAACCATTATGGTTGGAATCAACAAAATAAAAGAAACAATCACTGCACAAATTTCATCAAAGACATACTTAACTGTGATTCGGTCTGACTTACGACAAAACAACAAACACATAATCCCGTCAGGGGCATAAAATAGTACAAAGCACCAATACATGTAAACAGAATAGAATAAAAATATACAAGAAGCATCTGCAATACATATACCAAAACGAAGTCAACTCGACGGGCAGTGTGACTAGCTGCGGGGCTCTCTTCTAGCAACCCTAGTATCAACCTGAAAACATAAAATAAGGTATATGGGGGTGAGACCATGTGAACTCAGTAGTTATAATGCAAGACATTAAAAAGCTATACAAGTAATTAATATAGAAAGAAGTAGATACAGTCTCAAAATGATATAACAAACATGACTGAAATACTATATAGAATATATATACCAGAGTCAACCAATCCTACAAGGTGATATAATCATAAGCCTTGGAAACCGGAACCCTCCACGGGTAAGCTCGTACCACACGAGTCAATGAAAGGTCATAAATCCATATGTAAATATCTCCTGTATATGCATGTCAAATTTATACAATAATTATAGCTTAATCAAATGTAGTCATGCATCATTTGCACATAGTGAAATGTCATGTATTATAAACTTTTCCTTAATTAATTTGTGTATGTAAAAAGGATCGTTTTTATCCCATCTAACCCTATAAACTACAAAAAGGCCTCTGAAAATTTCTAAAAAAATTCTATAAGGTTATTTTATGATAAACACATAAAATTTAATTGTCGTATTTAACACGCTATCCATCTTCACCGCCTTTATAAGGAGAAAAAAAATGTCATTCGACACTACTTGATTAAGCAGAGAGAGAGAGAGAGAGAGGACACGGTTAAGGAAATAGAATAAACATGAACTAATCTCTTTTATCGTGTAACTATTACCCATGATGTAGCAAAAATCATCCACCATAGGAGCAGCTACTTCTTCACACTTTCTACATTTTCAAAATGTTCATAATGCAAAGTAATAAATGCTTTGACGATCATTAATCGGGGGAGAGTGGTTTTCAATTTGACAAGCAATACAACATAACATACGAGGTGACGAGCATACAAGACACTCCGAGGAGTGCATTTGTTGCATAGTAATATCATTTTGTGAGAGAAATGTATCCATATATGAGATGGTGTCGTAGAGCGTATTTGAGATCAAATCATAATCCACACCTACTTCGACTGACCAATCACTAGAACCCCTCTCATATCTATTGTGATGTTGCGCTGGACACTCTCCATGTAATTCGAAAGTGGCCTCCTTTTCACCACCTCCTAAACTCCAACAAGTGAAACCCTAATTAGACCAATCCAATTAGAAAGAAACATCCATTAATTCGGAAATATGCTGAAGAACAATGAACCTCTATGGTTCTAAGGTACTGGTGTATATCCGACGCATAAGGCGTACACATTCGGGGATCATCGCCATGAGAGCTCTCATCGATCGAAAATGTCGAGCGAATCATTACCTTCTTTCTCCTGGTCTTTGGTATAGGATCCAAAGAAGAGACATGGCCATGGCAAAAGTAGCACTCTCAGCCATGTCTGGGTAAGGGGTGGGTCAATGTTCTCCTTCTCCGCCATGGACTTATTCCTCTTCTCTTGATTTCTCAATTTGGGAGAAGGTTGAAGCGGCAGTATTGGTAGAAGTAGTTAGATAATGGTGGAAGAAAGGTGTCAATTTCCTTAGAATTCAAAACCGTGGGGGGGGGGGGGGGGGCATAGGCTTTTATTTTTTTTTTTTTGAACAAATTTTAGAAAAAAAACTACACAAAAACTATTTTGATTATGAGATTTATGGATTTTTTTTATGAATAATGCAATTTTCTCTTATAAATTGAGTTTATGAAATTATTATAATTGGATGGTACAAGGTGTCATTCCACTGCACCCCCGCCAACCCTCTCAAGGCTAATATGGAGGAGATAAATCACGGGGCATACTTGCCCAGATGCTATAGCTAGGGTGTGGAGAGGCTGTGCACACTGACATTGCCAGGTTTTGATCCCTGACCTTAATATAATTGGATGATACCAGATAATAGTTTACATGGACAATAAATTATTAATTAATATCTTATTCAATTTAAAAACAAAGTCAAACCTGAATGTCGATATCTAACATGAACATTGCTAATGAAGCTTGGATTATTTTGCATATATTATATACAAAAATAGGAACCCTTTCCGTGCACAATTTTCACCTTATTAAACTAATTAGCAATCTAGGCACAATTTGAACCGAATGAATCTTGAAAGCTTGATCTTACTTCCTTTCTAGAATCTTTTTGAACCAATATGCTGAATTCTTTGGGAATCGCTTCTTGTTCTTGAAATCTACATATATTATGCCAAATCTTGATGTGTATCCCAACAACCATTCGAAGTTGTCAAGAAGTGACCAAGCAAAATATCCTATAACTGTTGCGCCGTCATCCATAGCCCTTTTCAAGTTGGCAATGTACCTCTTATAATAGTTAATTCTCGTTGTATCTTGTAAGGCTTCTGGAAGAGTGACATTTCCAGGCTGATCCATTCCTGTATAATGGAGACTATGATAAGATATGTCTAACAAAAGAAATATATATATATATATATATATATATATATATATATATATATCAAACGAGAATTGTTACCATTCTCAGCTAAAATAATAACAGGATTGTCATAAGTTTCCTTCACATAAGTCACGGCTTTGTAGATTCCCCATGGAACTATGTAGAGCCAGTTTGAGTTAGCCTAAAAAATCATTTGATTAACTTTTAGATATAGTTTTGAATTGATTGTGCAATTCTAATGTATAAAATATGTAAACAAATTCAATATGTGAAGATGAAAATAACTTATAAATGATGAATATTTTGTGTATTTTAAAAAATATTTACAACAATAACAAAATTTAGCAAAATACCCGAGGACCAATTGGCACACCATCTCGATTGACTGCAAGATTATAAGGAAACAAATTATAATTTCATAACATTAAGTATATCAATGGAATCGGAAAAGTTAAAAAAATTCTAACATTTGAACTCCACATGCTAGTCAGATTGATAGCTAACAGGTTTTGGATCAACTTCTCCAGAATCCTTCATATAGTAGGATGTGTATTGATTGACCCCAACATAATCATAGGAACCTTTCACCATCTTCACTTGTTCATCGGTAAATTTTGGGAGTCTTTCTTTGACTATGTCTTGAATTGATTCAGGATAGTGCCCATATGTTAAAGGGTGAAGGAACCTACAAAGAATATCATTTTAAAGCTAATTAATAAATCATCCTTCATTGTAATTGTTTATCAACTATTCACCGTAAAAAAGTTGGCAAATAGAAAATAAGAAATTTGAATAGAAAAACAAACAATAATGAATTGTTTTTTAATCAAATAAGGTCTTACCATCCAAGGCTAAAATCTCTTGCTCTTTTAGCAGCGGCTTTGTCTTGTGCCGAGTAACTATAAGGTTCATACCAAACAAAATTCAAAAGGATTCCAATTTTGCCTTTTTGTTCTTCCTAAATAGAGTAAATAGAACAAAAACACATCTTGAGAAATCATATTAAGATAACTTTAAATTGGATATTTTTAAAAGTTGTCTATTTTATTCTAGGTACTGAATTAAATCAAATCAACGAAGAATAATTTACTTGATATTTTTCACGATATCTTTTCACTGCAGTTGCGTGAGATAAGATTAAATTATGTGCCACAATATAAGGCTCAGTAGTCGAGTTCCCACCAGCCGCACAAGTGCTACATCTCCCTGGGGCATCACTACCATCATCATAACCAAGGGCCGCCACACATCTAGGCTCATTAAAGGTGAACCAATTCTTAACTCTATCGCCAAATCTCTCAAAACAAAAATTGGCATAGTCTGCAAATGCATCCCTAAAAGAATACCAATTAATCATTAAATATTACAAAATCATATAGTCTAAATATTAATGAATATACTTGTTCATAAAACTTACACTATCTTTGGACTTAACCAACCCAAGTACTCTTCATGAAGTGCCAAAGGAAGATCATAGTGATAAAGATTTGCATAAGGAGTAATGCCTGATAATACCAAAATTTTTAAAGGTAAATATGAAAATACGAATATTGAATAATTTTTCAAAAATTAGAAGATAAAAAAGCAATGTTTTTCATTGCTAAATTGAAAAACTAATGTACCTTGTTGTATCGAGTAATCAATTAGCCTATCGTAATAATCTACACCTTCCCAATTGATTTCACCCGTTCCATCTATAAGGCAAAAATTAATATCAAGCTTTAAGGTGAATATAAGATGATTAATAATATATATAGATTTTCATTACTTGGAAATATTCTACTCCATGAAATTGAGAACCTATAAGCATCAAAATTGAATGCCTTCATGATGTCAACATCTTCCTGCATGATCATAAATTCATTAATGTTTAGTTAAATTCGATATTACAAATAGACACAAGGGACCCAAGTGTAACAAGCAGGAAAGAGATAAAATGACATGCTTTAGTTCAATTATGACAAAAAAATTCAAGAAAAGAAAAATAACACACAAGAGACCAAAGTATGAAAAGTAAAACATGCATATCCCCATAACAATTTTTTTGAGACCACATTATTAATACAAATTAAGCAACAGCAAATGAGTACAAAGCAATTATAAGAGAGCAATCACCCCTTCTATCCTTTTTATGATCATTGCCTACTACAGAGTATAGTTCAATAAACATGTTTTCCTTTTCTACTTTTTAGTATTTTGTATGTAATAAAACAATTATAATTAACAGGGAAAAAAAGATGAATAAACCTTGTAGTGATGGTACTCATCGACTGTAACATCAGCGGTAGCATTGCCAGCGATTTTACCTGCATTCATCATCAATACATTCTTTTCAACATTACGAAGTACATCGACATTCACTCGCAATAATCAAAGAGGTATCTGAATCACAAGCAAATACAATATTAAGAATGCTTAATTACCTGGGATTCTAATGAATGCATCCCAAATGCTTGGTCCTCGTCCTCCTTTAAGAGCCATCCCTTCGACTTATATGCTGATGCTGCTGTCCCGAACACGAATCCCTCCGGGAATGCCTCACGACTGAGAGCATGATCAACATTTGAGGCTTGAATGCGCTTGAAAGATAGCAAAAGGAGGAGGAAACAAAACAAAGAGAATGTCTTTGAACCCATTTTGGGATGCAGATGAAAAACAAGCATAGAGGTGCTGCGCTTATATAACAATAGTGCAGTAGAATGGATCGGTTTAGAGATAAGGATGACAGATATTAATTTCAAGATTTTTTTTTTACAAAATGAAATAAAATCAAATGAGATTTGAATTATTCAACGTCAACTGATAAACTTAAGAAAGCATTAAAACTAAGGGATCTCCCATGGTAAAAATTCTTAATAATTTTTTATATTTTTCTATATACCACATCAGTATCACATCATAAATATAAAAATTTACTATTTTTTACATAATCAAAAAACCTCTATATAACTTTCTTTATGAACCTTACAAATCACATATCTTTATTTATAATTTTTTCATTTAATATCACTATAGAATTTTTATTTTGTATTTGAAATAATTATGACCTTTATTGTAATTTATTTATAATTTTTTTATTAATAAATCAATTAATTAAATTTATAATTTAATATAATGTATTTAATATGTCTATATATCTCCATATAATTTATGATCTTTAATGTAATTTATTTAAATCATTTAATTATGATGTTTAATGTCATTTATTTAATATCACTATATAATCCATTTAATTATATATATATATATATCTATATAATTAATTTAATTATGATCTTTACTGTAATTTATTTAATATCTCTATATAATTATGATCTTTATAATTTAATTTAATTTATAATTTATATTTAATATTTTAAATAATTATGATCTTTAATTTTTTTAAATACTTTTCATTTAATATTAATTAACGTATGAATTTAAATTTAATTAAATTTATAATTTTCATTAATATTTAATTAACTTATGAATTTTCATTTAATTATAGTCATTTGTATATATTTATTTTCAATGGAAAGTAATGAAATTTATAATAAAACATTATAATTAATTACGTTGAATTAAATTTTTAATTGTTTTAAAAGGGTCAAATATACAAATATTACTATATCATTAATTATTGGCTCCATCTCCGGAGAAAAAAAATATAGGTTTAATTTTTCATCCTTATCCCCATACCATGGAATTGAATATTCATCCTCATACTCATATCTATATCCATACCATTCAAGAGTTCAAGTCCACTCGCAATGGAATAATGAGGGAAGAAATTAACTTGCAGGCAGAGGAGAAGCAATGAAGAATGGGCAAAGTTAGGAAGTGGTACTGTTAATGTCGATGGAGGCAAAGTTCGCTGGAGAAGAATGAAATAAGGAGAGAGAACATATATTACATAGATATTTTAAAATAAAAATAAAATATCAACCGACCTTAGCTCAGTTGGTAGAGCGGAGGATTGTAGTAGTTGCAGCCGATCCTTAGGTCGCTAGTTCGAATCTGGCAGGTCGGAATTTTCTTTTTTATTTTTCAAAAATAATATGACTACTAATTCCGATATATAATGCAAAAGGGTCATAACGGGTAGGGTTGAAAATGAATGAACACTTATTTTTCAAAAGAGTAATGATATAGAGAGCAAAGAGTAGCAGCGAAAGGGATCGCGAATGACGTGGAGAGTCGACGTGGCGCTCCACCTGGTCAGCGAAAAGAGAAAAAAATTTGAGCGAAGAGAGCTTTTTTGGCGAAGCGAAAAACGAGCGCGGGATTTCTCTATCTCCTCTCTTTCTTCTCCGCCGACTCGCCTTTACTTTTTCACCCGCTGCGTTTCTCCACCAAACCAGCTGCGGAAGATCCGGCACCGCGATCCCCTCCGCCTCCACAAGAACGACGGGCGGAAGGAAAACTCGAGGGGCTCCTACTCCTCGACATCGGAGAGGCGAAGTTCGACCCGAAGGGTCAGACCAAAGGCGGTGCGTGACCATGTGAAGGCGGCGCGTGACCAAAGGCGGCCGTCGACGGCCTTTACTTTGAAGCCGGCTTCAAAGTTTATTCCCCAAACAAGCTGCGGAAGATCCGACGCCATTCTTCCTCTCTGTTCGTGCAGCGTCTTTAGCCCCGACAATCTGCCCCAAACCCTAAGAATTTTTGGAAGTCTTCAGCGCCGCCTGTCTTTGGGAGAAAGGAAGCAGCTTGTGTGGCATCATCATTTCTATTCAAGGTCATTATCATCTTCATCTTATTTGGCTTTGATTTCTTCTTCTTCGATCAAGTTAGAGTTCTCTGTTCGATGCCAGAGCTTGTAGCTTGTTGTTCGTGTTAGATTTACACCTGTTTGGACCAATTTGTTTCCACTTCGAGCGTTGCTAGTTTATGCATATGAAATATGACGTTATGCTTTCTTAGCGTCCGCATCTGAAATATCATGTCGAGTATTGCAAAACAAGTGCTATGTTTATTTAATGATAACCAATCTCTCTACTAGTTCTTGATTTCTCAGAATGTGCATAAACTAACTCTTGCTGTGAGGGTGAGAACTCTTTGCTGAACACAATTCTATATAGGGCCCCGTTGTAGAGATTTATATGTTGTATGTCTAATTAGCCATTAGTCCTGTTGTATCATACATTGAGCACAGAATATATTAATGGACGATATGATTCTCGGGTTCATTTGTAGTATATAGTTCGCAACACGATAACATCATGAATGTAACAATGTGATATGCATTTATGTTTATATTAACTGGAATAACCTGACTTATGATATAATTAAGATGACACAGCACAAACTGCTGCCCTATATGTTTAGCTTGATCTGTTTTCTTCTATTGTATTCTTGATCTGTTTTCTTTATTCAATGACTTAGTAGCATGTGTGTCTGAATTTTCTCTTTTAATTGAGCTAAAATATGATGAACTGAGATAATACTTAAATGTAGGTGAAGAACTTGCCATGGAACCAGGCAATACTGATTCAAATGAGGACAAAAATAACGAGCATGTGCATAAAGCTTCATCAAGTTTTACTGAACATAAGATTCCTGAGATTGGAATGACTTTTTCATCTGAAGAGGAAGTGTGTAATTTTTATAAATCATATGCTCAAGATGTCGGTTTTGGTATTGCTAAATTAGGTGGAAAAAATGGAGATGACGGAAAGCAAAAATATTTCTCTATTAGATGTGCCAAAAGTGGTAAGACCATTTCTCAAGCAAAAAATACTTTATACCCTAGACCTTCTACTAAGACGAATTGCAAGGCTAAGATTAATGTTCTTATTCGGAATGATCAATTCTTTGTGATAACTAGTGTCCACCTTGAACATAATCATATCTTGAGCCCTGGAAAATCACGACATTTTAGATGCAATCAAGTATTAGATTCATTTACAAAGAGGAAACTCGAATTAAATGATCAAGCTAGAATAACTTTGAGTAAAAGTTTTCAATCATTTGTAGTGGAGGCTGGAGGCTATGAGAATTTATCATTTGATGAGAGAAAGTGTAGAAATTATATTTCAGAAGCTAGAAGGTTGAGGTTAGGGGATGGAGATGATGAAGCCTTAAGTAATTACTTTTGCCGCATGCAAAGTCGGAACTCAAATTTTTTTTATGTGCTTGATTTAGATGGAGAATCTCGAATAAGAAATGTATTTTGGGCAGATGCAAGATGTCGGGCTTCATATGATTACTTTTCTGATGTCGTTACTTTTGATACAACTTATTTGACTAATAGTTATGACATGCCATTTGCTCCATTTGTTAGAGTCAATCATCATGGCCAATCTATTTTACTTGGATGTGGATTATTATCAAGCGAAGATTCGGAAACATTTATATGGTTGTTCAAATCTTGGTTGACATGTATGCTCGGTCGTGCTCCAAAGGCTATAATCACAGACCAATATCGAGCCATGACAATTGCAATTGCAGAGGTATTTCCAAATTCTCATCATCGCTTATGTCTTTGGCATATCATGAAAAAAGTTCCAGCAAAATTAAGTGGTATGCTCAGTATAAAATGATAAAGAAACAATTGAAGAACATTGTTTATAACTCGCTTACAGTTGATGAATGTGATGAGAATTGGAAGAAAATGATTTTGGAGTTTAATTTGGAGAACAATGATTGGTTGAAATCATTGTATGAAGAACGGAAAATATGGATACCTGTATATGTTAAAGATAACTTTTGGGCAGGTATGTCTACATCTCAAAGAAGTGAAAGTATGAATGCTTTTTTGGATGATTATATCCATTCGAAAACATCCTTGAAGCAATTTGTTGAGCAGTATGATAATGCTTTGAAGAAGAAGATTGAGAAAGAAAAAAGTTTAGATTTTGGTTCTTTTAATTCCATCATACCCGTAATAACTGGTTATCCTGTTGAAAGTCAATTTCAAAGTGTCTACACTAACAACATATTTAAGTTGTTCCAAGATGAAATAAGAGGGTTGATGTTTTGCAATACTTCATTGGTGAAGCAAGAAGGGACAACTTTAATATTTGAAGTGGTTGAAACTATGTTGGGTAAAAATGGAGAGCCTCTACGTGAAGTTTCCTTTAAGGTACATTACATTGAGTTAGATTGCCAAGTGAAGTGCCTATGCCGTCTATTTGAGTTTCAGGGAATTTTATGTAGGCATGTGATCTCTGTGTTGATAAACAAGAAGGTGATTGAGATTCCTATGAATTATATTATGAATCGATGGCGCAAAGATATTAAGCGTGGATATCAAAGTATCACTAATATCTATGATGATTATGTTTGTGATGGAGAAAGGCATCGATATAATTTTCTCACACCATTGATACAAGAGGTTCAACAACTTGGGGCAAAAAATGAAGACAGTTGTTCTTTTTTGGTAGAAATTTTGAAAGATACAAAGGAAAAACTAATTGCTATTGATCTTGATCATTCATGGGCTGAAAAAGATTGCAGTTTATCATCATTAACTAAAGATGGGGAACAACTGAAGGAAGTATCTAAATCTGGTGCAAAGATGATACACTCTCCATTAAAAGTACGATCTCGAGGTCGTCCACCCACAAAGAGAAAACAATCTAAGATAGAACAAATTATAAAGAAATCAAATGCAAAGGACCGAAAGAAGGTTTGATAGTAATTAGCTTATTATACTGTAGTTAAAGATTTCTATTAACTATTTATTGGTTTCTTTATTACAGGTATGTACAGGTGTGTCGTCTTGCGCAAATTAGATACTCAACAACATAATTTCATCTTCAACACAAATCAGGTAATTTCATCTGCATGTGTATTTATGTTACTCATTCCATAACCATGTCATAGATATTTATACCTCCATTAGCTATTCTATTTCTTTGATACTAATATTTTACTAGTTAGTAGTTACTAGTTATCTGATGGAATCTTTAAACTAAAATGTGAATTCCATATGATTACATAAAAAATATAATGTGGGCATTTATAGTCACAATACTACAAAGGTCTAGGGAACTGAGTGTTTTTAAGGGATTCAAATTGCCTACTGCAGTATTTTGTAACCAAGCACATCTTTTGTAGCAGATGCATATTTTGTACTGAGAAGAAGCTTATAGCAGTGCATGATCCCTTTTATTCTCACATGCAAGCCAAACAAAATCTGACTCATTAACAACAATTCATGTCATTCAGTAATTTGTAGTGAGATGAGAGCATTGTCTTCACAACAAGGCCTCTTGCTTGTTATCACTAGAATGAGTTAGTGTGCTCGAGGGAAAAAAAATCAGAGAATATGTTAGATAGGTTTGGCCTATTTTCCTGCCTTTTCCCATTCTAAAAAATTAGATAATTTGCAAGTAAAAGTTTTTCAGTTCTAAAGATAATTGTGTCAGAATGGGTCTTCTCAAGATAATTGTGTTGTAACTTAAGATTCACATCTGGTATGTAGTCTATGGGCATTTCAATATGCTAAGGGAAAATATAATAGTACTCTATTTGGAAAATTGCATATATCTTTTGGAGGAATTGCTTTTGATGTTTTAATGATAAAGCCTTGCATGATTATATCCTGAACTTAAATTCCCTTGCCTTATACTCATGCTGGTCTATGGTGATTTGATATTGCTTAATAAATAGTCATTGGTGTGCATTTTTACATTGCTGATTTTTCCAAGACTGGTTCTTACTACAATTGTACGCACGCTTGTTATAGTCTTCATCACTTTTTGTTCGGCAAATGTTTTCTTATTTCAAATACAACAGCTAAAAATCTATTTGACATGTCAGGAATCTAGAGGTTTTGGATATCAGTGTTCACGAAGTGCTTCCTCGCATTTTCAAAGAGTCCAATCAAGACGTTTTGTAAAGAAGCATCTACCTTTTAGATCTCATGCTGTTTTGATGATGGTATCTCTCTGCTTTTCATTGTGTGGCTTGGGACAAACTTGATTGTAGATTAGTGCACAATTTTTTGGTACCTCAATTTTGCCAACGAACTACCTGATAGATTTTGTGACCTTTTGTTGTAATATCGATGGGTGTGTACAATTTGATCACATTTCATTACATTTTCAACTGAACATGCATGCTTTTTTTATAACATGATCTTTTATAACATTTATGCAAAATGGTTACAGGAGCTAGTATGCTTGTTGCTGGATTAGATGAAACTGGAGCTCACCTCTACTACAACCGCCCCAATGGAAACTACTTCGAGTACCAGGCATTCGCAATTGGTTCCCGCTCACAAGCTGCAAAAACTTTCTTGGAACGCAAGTTCGAGTCTTTCAACAACTATTCTCTCTTGTAATGTTTCTTCAGTGTCTCTTCGTCTCTTGTAAATTAGTAATTGAAGATAGATCATCTTTATGAGTTATCCACTCTAATGCCAACCAAACGTATATAATCTATCTTTGACTATTGGTGGACAATGAATGTTCTACTTTAAGCCTACGTATTCTGATCATGATCTCTTAGTTAATTGTATTCGATGTTTCAGTCTAAACAACATTCGTTTGATAATAAGAGACATTGCATGAGATTGATTATAAAAACTCTACAATACAGTTTTAACATGATTAGACTTCTCAAATGATCAATGAGCAGCTCAAGTTATGTTGTGCATGAGCATAAAGCATCCAAGGAAAGGAACAAACTCAAGTTGCCTTTTGGTTCACTTTGAGGTATGGTAGCGCACCAATCACATTGTCGTAGTCGCTTCTGTCAACTGGGTGCTGCGAAAAAAATTGGAAATGTTTCAGAAACAGATTGAAGGAACAAAGGGAATGTCACTGGTTAAGCATTTAAGGATGGAAAAGAGATCCGCAATTGGGAGCACACATGAGGCAAAACAACCAAACTACAAGGTGCAGATGCCTACGACATGCAACTAAACACATCAAGCATGGCAAACTGAATGGAGTGGCATTGCACTTCTGTAAAAGAAAGCAATTTACATTGTCAAAGAGAGATTAGGGAGAAATGAAATTGACAAAATGAGAATAACCATGAGTACACAAGAAAATTAAGGTAATTTACATTTAAAAAAATTCAAATTTTAGCTTAAGGCTGTTCCAATATTTCAAGGTTACTGCCTGAGTTGTTTACTTTGATAAAAGAACACTTAGGATAAGAACTGAGAGAGTTGACAATACTGAATGTCAATATTTTGAAGCCAAACCAAGCGTAACTAAATGTAAAAGATTGGCTTACTTAAAATTATGCTGATCACTAGGTACTTAGTGTAAATGATTGATTACAAGGTACAGATGCCTACGACATGCAACTAAACACATCAAACATGGCAAACTGACATGGAGTGGCACTGCAATGCAATTCTGGAAAAGAAAACCATGAGTGTACAATAAAATTAAGATAATTTACGTAAAAAAAAAGAAAACTAGATTGAGCTCAGTGGCATCAGTGGACCCCAACAATTAAAAAAAGAAAAATTCAAAACACAATGTAATTTTCTTAGTACACATGTACCAACAGCAACAGGAAAAATCATCTCCAATCAAAACATTTGTCTCATTATATTACAACACCAACATTACTCAATACTAATTAACAAGATGAAATACTAGTTTTCCTTTCAAAATTACAAACATTTGTCTCATCATATTACAACACCAACATTACTCAATACTAATTAGCCAGATGAAATAACAAACTAATCTCGTATACAGCCAAAAGAAATAAGTTCATAATCACTAATATCCAAACCAACATCGGTACATTCCAATTTCCTAGATTATGTCCATCAGAAATAATTTGTTGACTTCCTAACTTTGACTCTATTTTTGCCCGCCTCCTAAAACATATATTACTGTTGTCTTCATCCAACACAGTATCGTTCATGACCCACTTTAACCAACCATGATGGCTACAACTATAATAGAGTCTTCCTAGGTTCTTGGTCGATCTAGAAACTAACACCAAAGCTCTTCGTCCGCAATCGCTGCATGTTATAGTTTCAAATTTTGTATTGTCGATGTTGCTGTTACTTGATGATGCCATGATGTAGCAACCTAATAATAACATTTTCAATACTTAGTTTAAAAATAAATAAATTATAACATGTAGAGATTGAACAAATTACAACATTAAGAGATTACAATATTCTGTGGTGACTATACATGATACTAAAACAAATAACTTTCATTTTTATCAACAAAATAGAAAGATAATGTAGTTTAACAATAAAATTGTTTTCATGGTTTCAAGTTCCAACAGGTTTTAGTTTGGATGACTTAAACACATCATTCCATCTACTGAACAAAATTGATACTGTAACAGAACCTAAACATCTTATTTTCTGTGAGCATAGGTAGTATGGAAGCTATAAACACAGAATTTCTAAAAACACAGCATTTCTAAATGAAAGTGGATGAAGCTATAAACATAGCATTTCTAAAAACACTTCTTCAGTGTTCTGGAATGTAGCTCAGTGTTTTGATATGCAGTGGCTTTTCTATTCCTAACATGAGGTCCAGCTCAGGGTTACTTGAATATTTTGCTAGATCAAGGTAGTTTGTTTTTCTTATGATCAGAAATAGCAATCAGGGGTTACTTCAGGATTAGATTATTCCCAGAGAAGCTGCAAGCAACTCGAACTGGAACTTATATATTCACGGCAAAAAAAACCTGTAACTTGTTTATTTGATATATTTCCTAGATGAAAGTGAAGAACAACATCCCGCGCTCCTTTCTCCCAAAGACAGGCGACGCTTGACTTCCAAAAAATTCTTAGAGCATCTAAATCTAAAGAAGAAATCTATCCAATGAAGATGAAAATGAAAATGACCTTGAATCTAAGAAGAACATCAAGCTGCTTCCTGAAGACTTCCAAAACTTCTTAGGGTTTGGGGCAGATTGTCGGGGCTGAAGACGCTGCATGAACAGAGAGGCAGAATGGCGCCGGATCTTCCGCAGCTTGTTTGGGGAAAAAACTTTGAAGCCGGCTTCAAAGTAAAGGCCGTCGACGGCCGCCTTTGGTCACGCACCGCCTTCACATGGTCACGCGCCGCCTTTGGTCTGACCCTTCGGGTCGAACTTCGCCTCTCCGACGTCGAGGAGGAGGAACCCCTCGAGTTTTCCTTCCGCCCGTCGTTCTTGTGGAGGCGGAGGGGATTGCGGCGCCGAATCTTCCGTAGCTGGTTTGGTGGAGAAACGCAGCAGGTGAAAAAGTAAAGGCAGAGTCATAGAGAAATCCCGCGCTCGTTTTTCGCTTCGCCAAAATATCTCTCTTCACTCAAATTTTTTTCTTTTTCGCTGACAAGGTGGAGCGCCACGTCGACTCTCCACGTCATTCGTGATCCCTTTCACTGCTACTCTTCGCTCCCTATATCATTACTCTTAATTTATATCCTCCTGACAATAGCTCCGAAATTAACTCCCAACATCATTCACCGTGTAGGTAAGATTTTTTTTTTTCATCAGAAGAAAATAATCCCAGGATGAAGCTGGGAAAAAAATAGATACACTGGGAACGCATGGCGTAGACGCCAGCTAAATATTATATTATATATGATTTTTAGGATGGACATATATAAGTTATCGAATTTATAAAAAAACATATATCATACTCATTTACCAAATAGCATACTTTTTTTTTTTTATTTTACTCTACTTCTCAGACGAATCCAATTTTTATCCTTTTTTTTATCATTTCTTCCTCTTCTCTTTCTTTTCTCTTTTACATACATATATATACAAAATATGAGTCCCACAATATTTAAACTTTATATAAATCATAGACCTGATATCTTCCATATCAGACCCGACGTGGGTCTCATATTAGTTCATTTCGGGTGGAAATGATATGGAACCATATCAGGTCCACGTAGAGTTGATTCTTTCGATTATATATTAACACCTTTAGAGAAATCGAAATAAGCAATGAACGACATCATTAGACTCTTTGTAATTCCATAAATCTACAGGATCTAAAATGAGTCTAATCGGTCATGTATAGGTCTATCAATAGATTTCAGTCAAAACTCACTGATCGACCTAAAGATATCAGATTACAACTATTTCAAATCTTATGAATTTATGAGGTTGTAAGGAGTCCAATGGCAGCGTTCATTTTTTATTTTGGCTTTTCTAAAGGTATCATACAATTATCGAAAAAATTAGCTCAATATTAGAACTGATATTGTCACATATCAAGGTCACGTTGAGCCTGATATGGGTGTCAGGCCCAACGTGGGTCTAATATGGGATAATATCAAGCTTAATGTGGGTCTGATATGGAACTATATCAGATCCACGTTAGGCTGATTCTTTCGACAATATTTTAACAATTTTCAACTCCAATTTAGACTATTGTTTATAATTGATTTTTTAAAAGTTTGACTATGATAAATCAACCATTTGTCAAATAACTTAAAAAATGTATTAACTCAGTAACAAAAAACTCATGTTTGGTTAGAATATCACAAAATTTCTTAATAGGAAGTATTTACTAGATGTCATTTATATTATATGCAACATTCAAATCCCTTCCTACTGTGCATTGAGATACCACCAATAAATGTAGGAATTAATGTTAGGTATAGTTATTATCTACCATGATCATGGGATCAGGGCCGGTCCTAGGTTTTGAAGGGCCCCGGTTAAAATTTTTTTTATATTTGTATAAAAAATAAAATCATATTATAAAAAAATTTCATTAACATAAATTGGTGAAGTCCTCTTTAGTATTTTTTGGATAATTTTTTAAAAAATACATACTATTTTAAAAATTATATTTATATTGTTTTAATTTAATTTTTTGATATAATCTTTTATATATATATATATATCCTTTTAATTAATTTGGTTCCCATAGATACATATTCATTGCTACTAAAAAATATTTAAAAAATTTAAAAGAAGGGGCCCCACCTCAGGTGGGGCCTTGTGCAGCAGCCCCAGGTTGACCACCCTGGGGCCGGCTTTGCATGGGATAAAAATGGATAAACTTTCAACATGAAGTCATGTATTGTGCAACAAGGGTACAACTACGTAGAGGGCAATGGATATCCTAGAAGTTGGTATGCATATTCTAATGAAAAAAAGAAATGTAAAATAATTAACATAATGAAGACCAAAATCAAAGGATTAGTGTGATGTCAATCATAAAATTTTTAAACATGTTCTAATGAGTAATATTACTAATAGCTCCATCTTTTTTATAATGTTGAGCTACAACAAGCTTCCTTCCAAGATCCTGTAATTGTTGTCTTAACGATACCAACTATATTAGAAAACCAAGCGGGTGGAATAATTATTAATCATCAGTTTAATAAGAAAATTGTAAATTAATAGTCTAAATTGGAGTTAAAAATTAGTAAACCATGATCGAAAGAACCCTCCCAATGTGAGCCTAATATGGTTCTATATCAGTCTCAATAAAAAGAATCATCCCAACATGAGCCTGATATGGGACAATATCAGACCTAACGTTGGGCCTGATATAGGACAATATCAGGCCCATCATTAGACCTGATATGGAACCATATCAAGTTCACATTAGGCTAATTTTTTAGATAATAGTTTAATATCTTTAGTAAAGCCGAAATAAGAAATGGATGACACCGTTGGACTCCTTACAACCTCATAAACCATAAGACTTGAAATGATTACCATTTGAGGTCTCTAGATCGATCAATAGGTTTTGGTTGAAACATACTGATAGACCTATACAGGTTCGATTAGACCCATTTCAGATCTTGTAGATTTATGAAATTGCAAGGAGTCCAATAACATCGTCCATTGCTTATTTCAACTTCTCTAAAGATGTTAATATATTATCGAAAGGATCAACCCAATGTAGGCCTGATATGAACTGATATTAGGCCCACGTTAGGTCTGATATAAACCGATATCAGGTCCATGTTGGGCCTGATATGATACATATCAGACCCACGATTTATATTATGCCTAAGACTTAAATAAACTCTAAATGTTGGGGACCCACATTATGCATGCATGCATGTAAAAGAGAAAAGAAAGAGAAGAGAAAAGAGATAAAAAAAAGTGAGATAAAAATTGGATTTGTTAGTGGGGTAAAATAGAAAAAATAGAAAAATAAATACTTTGTTTGATAAATATGAAAGTAATATGCGCTTTTTGGCCAATTTAATAATGTATGCTCATTTTTTGGTAAAAAATTGTATTATATAGAGATAGGGGGATTTGTTATCATGAGGGACATGCGTAGGCGCCTTAGTGTATGGGAGGTGCCTTTAGTCACTAAGGTACCTCCCATGCATTGAGGTGCCCATGCAAATCACTTAGGATAATAATGTTATATATAAAAGATATTGTTATGCTAGGCACCAGCACTATGCGCGCTCAATGTAACAAAAAAAATTATTTTTTATTAGTTTTTTTCTTTCGGCTGTGTCAATAAGATTTTATCTTTAAATTCAGGAGTTAGATTATAGTAATAAGCATAAAAAAAATTTAAAATGAAAAAATAATTTAGATGCTCACTAGATATGTGTCGTCAAGTGAGCGATATATATATATATATATATATATATTATTGCGTAATTGTGTAGCATTTTTTTTAAACTTTAAATTTAGTCATCATTTAAGATTTTGACTTTATAATTTAAATTTAAGTGTTAGAGTATCGTATTAAGTTTAAAAAATTATATATCTGATGCTCACATAGTATTAGGTAATTATAACATTTAAGTTAAAATAATTATGAAAAAAACCCAAAAAAAAATACACATGGTGCTCACTTTGTGAACGCCATTAAGTAAGTAGGGTATGAAGTGTTGATGTTCTAAAGCATGAAAATTACATAAATAAATTCTGTGAATGGGAAACACTTATAATGGATCAACGATGGCAGCTTGTGTGCTCTTCTTGTTTGTTGTCGGAAGAGCAATCATCGATAGAACTGCCTATCTCAGTTCACGAACCAAATCCCTTTGACGCTTGATGTATTCTCCTTTGAGAGATCACATAAAGCTTATCTCTTTTCCTTACCTTTCTCTTGATTGCACTTGGACATATATATAAGAGGAAGATGACTCTTCCCCTACCTCCATTAATGGAGAAAGGTGAATGAGTTGGAAGAGAAAGGAGAAGGGGTGTCCTTTCACCTTTTTAACTCCAACATCTCCCATTCATTCAAGTCAATCTATAAAAGTCATCTAATCATAAAGACCACGAACAACATTCAATTCATACTTTAGAAAAAAATGGTTCGTGCGATAACAAACACACTGAGCAATTATTGCTAAGAAAGTTGTTACATTTAATTTAGCTACTCTATCAAACAAACCATAGACATTAATAACTTGTCTTTATCCCAGATTAAATCATTTACATCGATATGACCATCTTTGATCCCTCATAAGGACTATTATGTCGAGAGTATGTTTAACATCTCCAATCAATACAATTATTCACAATCATATTTTATATACTCAACAAAAATATAATTTATTGACCAGTGAATAAATGCCAAAGATGTAAATTTAACTTAATCTTCCTTATAGCTAGAATTTATTCATTCTAATCAGTCGCGTTCCTATTTATGCTCCATAGATTGAATCTTCCATAGTTAATAGGATACAAACTAAAGTAGTAGATACTAATTATAATTTCAAGTAGACAGTTAAATAGTCACTTAAGATAAAATTGCGATTAACTTATAATGTCAAGGGTCTCACTAGTAGTGAAACAAGAATTTATTCTCCCACTACCCTTATTGTTGCCATAGCATATGTAATATGAATCATATACTATGATGTTTTTCTTTTTACCAACAAGAGTATATGTTTTTGTCAAAATTTAACATTATATAGATTTTAATCTAGGCATATCTAATATCTAATCCTAAATTCAACTTATGAATTCTAATATGACATTTACTCCGATCATTATTAATATATAAGTGATCTCATCTTGACACAATTATCAAGGCGATCTCAACTTATGGGTGTGTCTTTATTCATAACTACATAAGTTGTCACATAAGAAATAGTCTTGCCTCTATTTATATTTAATAAATAGAGATGATTTCATATATGAGTGGATCAATCTCAACTTATCAACATGCTTACTGAGACTTTTATCCAAATATAATAAAGACATTTACATTAAATATATCATGATATTTCAAATATCCAATTATGTTGTATTTTATGAAGTCCCAAGACGTCATATATCCTTGAAATGATTTTTTAGTCAATGGCTTAGTAAAATGATCTGTAAACATAACTCGTATAGAAATATACTCAAGAATTATCTTTTTCTTATCAACAATATCCCTTACAAAATTATATTTAATCTATGTATACTTGCTTTTGCAATGATATTTGGGATCATTGAAAAAAGCTATAGTAGCTTGATTCTCATAGTACACTATAACAGGACTCTCACTGTCCTCAATAATCTTTAGATGTTTTGATAACCTTCTTAACCATACAACTTCTTGCACAACCTTTGCATAAATCACATACTCAATTTCCATTGTTGACAGGGTTACATAAGCATATTTCATGTTGTTCTATAAGATGGCGCCGCCATTTAGCAAGAAGGTATATCCAAATGTAGATTTTTTGTCATCAAAGTCCCTTGCCCAATCTACATCCGTGTAGCCCTTCAAGCTCAACTTTGATCCTTTGAAGCAGATACAATAATCTGCTATCCCTTCGAGATGTCTAAATATCCTCTTCATCGCAAACGATCACTTGACCATTGTGTTATAAATAGCCCCTAGAGCTATAGGATTATCACACAACAATTAGTACTCGTTCTTCCTAATTTTTTTCCAAGCTGTCAAAGTCTGTAAGAGGCTTCTCCGTCTTCAACAAAGGAGAATCTTAGTAGAGCTTTTTCAATGCATTAGATTAATAACCACCCCAGTTGCAACCAAGTAAAATTCGAAGCCTCATTCTTTTTAGTTGTTTATGATTAATTTAATTGCTTAATTAATTGTGCATCCTTGCTATGCAAAAGCAAGAGATATTTTCTAGCATTAATTGCAGGGTTATTCATCCCTTCTAATCGTCCTCACCAGGGACCTATAAGCGGTATCAGAGCAAGCATTACTTTTGAAGAACTGACCGCTAAATAAAGTAACAATGATAGTCGGGTCGAATATCCATCCACCAAAGTTCGAGGAAGAGTTCACGATGTGAAAGTGCCAGATGGAGGTTTACTTCGAATTATTATTAATATTGAAAAAATAGTTTTGTAGCAGCTAAAACAAAGAGGTGCATCTCTAGACAAAGAAGGAGCAAATCGACTTCGTGGCCAACGGAAAAGCAAAATCCATATGCTAACTGTGTTATCGGCTTAAGAAGTCAACCGAATCGGTACTTACATGTCAGCAAAAGAGCTATGGAGGTATTTCATTTTTTTATTTTTTATTTTAAGCCTTCGGTTGTACCAATTAGATTTTGTTTTTAAAGTTTAGGGGTTGGGTTATAATGTTAAGTACACACAAAATTTCAAACCAAAAAAATACATCCTGATGGAGCAATCTATGTGGATTCTAGTATATCACTCGATGATATTAGAAAGGTTCTTTGATTATCTGAAGGAGAATCCGAGGTAGTAACTGCAAATGGAAAAAGAGACTAATCAAAAGTAACATGCCGAGAAAAATATATCCGCCCGGTCGAAATATGGAGGCAACGGTACCCATGATATAAGTTACTATAACCAAGAAAAACATATTGTTGAGAGCAAGAGTTTAGCTTGTGTTTAGAGTAAGGTGATAACCAAGGATAACATGCACAACTAAAGATATGGAAAAATAAGTAATCTGGAGAACGATTATAAAGCCGCTCCAAAGGATACTTGTTTTGAAGAAGTGGAGTCGGTTAACGATTGATAAGGTAGACTGCGATTTGGACGACGTCATACCAAAACTTAAGTGGAACTGATGCATGATTAAGAAGGGCTAAAGTAGTTTCATTGTACATGACGATGTTTTCTCTCGACATGTCCATTTTGTTCAGGAGTATGAGGACAAGAGACTCGATGAACGATGCCAAAGGAGGTAAGAAGACAATGAAGCGTTTAATACTCTCCTCCCCAATTAGAATGAAGGAAGAGTATTTTGTGATCAAAATAACGCTCAACATGCTTTTGAAAATGACAAAAAATATCGAAGAGATCAAGTTTTCTTTTCAAAGGAAAAATCCAAGTAAATTTGCTAAGTTATCAATAAAAATAATATAATAAAGAAAACCCTGATTAGAAAGATGGGAGCAGGACCCCACACATCATAGAGAATAATTTTCAAAGAAAAATTAGAGGTGTGAGTAGAAGGCACAAAAGATAATTTATGAGATTTTGCTTTCCTATAAGCTTCACATAATGAGATGAGGAGGCTAAAGAAATTGGTAAACCATACTGATTAATGACATTCTATTCTGAATAAGATGTAGACACAAATGACCAAGACGTGCGTGCCAAAAAAATTGTAAGTGCATTCCCCAACAAATGCTTTACTAGAGGTGGGTTGAAGATGATAGAGACCATCTTTAATGGTTCATTAAAGTAGAATAGTTCCTGTTGTGAGATCCTTCACAAGACAATGTTGAGGATGAAATTCAAAGAACGCATTACTATCAAGAGCAAATTGACTCACAGAAAACAAAATTTTGATAATAAAAGGAACATGAAAAGTGTTGTGCATGTTGAGGCAATATATGGTCTGGGGTGATCATGTATTTTGATATTTGGGCAAAGGGTTTAAATTAGGTTTTTCCTTGTGTTCTAATATGTGTATGTGAGTGTGCAGGTTGTGTAGGTTACACATATTGACATAGCTGGAGGGCTTCGGTATGGTGAAGGGTGGCATGGAGACAAGCTAGAGGCTTGTGTGCACCCGAGGGACCTTGGATAGCAGAGATGATGAGCCGAGGGGTGCGGACTTCGAGGCATGCGTGAAGGATGACATAGAGACAAGCTGGAGGCTTGTGTGCATCCGAGGGACGAGAGCCGAAGACGAAGAGGGTGTGAAGGTAACAGTCAAGGATGTTGGTGAAGAGTCAGCTGAGTCATGAAGGGACGAGAGCCGAGGGAGGAGGACTCTAAGGGCAAGCCAGGAAGTGGACTTCAAAGGGCACACGTGAAGGGTGGCATGGAGGCAAGCCAAGAGAAGGCTTGTGTGCGCATCCGAGGGACGATAGCCGGTGGAAGAAGACTTCAAGGGGTAAGCCAAGAGAGTGTACCTAAAGGCACGCGTGGAGGAGAGTCTTCAGAGTGAGTAGGAGTGTGTTTGTAAGCTGGGCAGTCGACTGGGGATATAACAGACGACTGCCAGCAAGCACAAAAACTCATAGAAGGTTTCTGACCCGAGACCAGTCGACTGCCCTGGGAGCAGTCGACTGGTAAGGTCAAAAACTAGTCGTTGGCTGGCTAGTTGAGTGGGACCAGCCGACTGGTAAATGATCATTCGACTGGTGGCGAGGGTTTCAGTGATGAGTTCTATTTAAGAGAACTCGGGTTGAGCTAAGAACCCTTGGCGAAACTAGCTTGGTCAAAGCTAGTTAGTAGCCTATTGTACTCAGGTAGTGTTCAGATCTTGTGGAGAGATTTTTCCACCCACAAGGAGCTACGTGATCTAGCCGGAGGTGCTCCGGGGAATCATCCACGACGGATTAGGGATCACCCACCTTACGGGCAGTCGTGGAGTAGGAGTTTATCTCCGAACCACGTAAATCGTGAGTGTCTTCTTGTTGTTAGTTTTATTTTTACTTAGTATATTCCGTTTGCGCACTAACAACATAGGTAGAAGATTCGAAAATTGCTATTCACCCCCCTCTAGCAACCGTCAACGATCTAACAGTGCATACGAAAAGTTCGACCACAAGAGTGAAAGGATGTGTTTCCAAGGTGAATAATTTACAAACCTGAGCCATTACCTATTTGTACCATGTCGGGTCCATGATAAGGCGAAGCTTCTGTGAGAATATCATACTTCAGTGTAACATGATTAGTGGCTCCAGAATCTGGATGCCAACCTTGGTTCTCAGAAGCCGATGAAATAATATTAGGAGAGATAGAAACTGAAAATGTTCTGGAATGAGATGATTCAGTCATAAATTGTCCAGACGAAGGCGATGGTCGATTTGAAGATGCATGACCATATTGTGAAATAGTTGATTGTCTTAAAGCAGCAGGACTACCAACAAAATTTGAGTCAAAACTTTTAGGATATTGAAGATCAATATGTCCAACTCTGAGAGAAATTTGACATTTTCTGTGACTATATGTCCAGTCAAATCGTCTAGAGCAATGACGACCAGTATACCCAATGATGTGACAAATTTAACATCATTCTGGATTTTACTTTTGACCTTCTTAATATTGTTATGTATTTGACATCGAAAATAATTTCGCTTTCTAGAAAATAAATTAAATAAGAAGTTGCTTGAATGAAGCAGTCGGTCGGTTGAAAATGAAGGCGGTGAAGACAATAGGCTAACAGCATGGAGATGATTTGTAATCTTGATGAAGGAAACCGAAAAGCCACCAGACGATAAGCTCGCGAGAGAGAAAGAAGTCTAATAGGGAACGGGCAATAGCAAGAACTAAAAAAAATAATGATTTGAAAAAAAAAATTAAAAAGAGAAAACAATAATGATTAAAAAAAACTAAGAAGAAATAAGTGGAAGAAAAAAGAACTCTAGTAACGTAACAGAGATTTAGAAGAACGATTTAGGAAGGAACGAAAACTGATCGCTCTGATACTACGTAAGAAATAAAGATGAGATGAAAAAGGATAAAGAATAAAATTTTTAGATGATTTATTATTAAAATTAATAAATTTATTTATATAAATTGTCTATCTAATAAAGGAAAAATTAATTATGATATGTATGAGTATAATAAATTTAAAAATATTATTTTTTATATCGACTTATGTTATGTCAAATATAATAAAAATTAATTGATTTTGATATGATGTCAAATATAATAAAATTTAATTAATTTCAATTAATTAATTTTGATATGATATCAAATATAATAAATTCAATTGATTAAATTCAATTCAAGATTATCATATATTATTATCATTAACATCCTGTTTGGAAATTTTTTAAGCAAAGGAATTGAATTGAATTCCATCAAAAATTGAATTGAATTGAATTCCATTAAGAATTGAATTCATTTATCATGTTTGAAATGAGTTAGTAAATAACTGAATTGAATTGAATTTTTTAATTTAGAATCTATCAGAATTGAATTCAGTTTTTATATTTTTACCATTTTGTCCTTCATCCAAAATAGCGTTGAGTGAGAAATAAAGGCTATTTAAAAATTTTCATTTGTAAGAGTAATTCCCTTCACAAATCAGACATCTTTAGGTCTGATTTGTTTTGAAGGATTTGAAGGGAATTCAATTCCAATTTCTTATCAATTCCTGGCTGAAAATGGGTTCCAAACAGTGGAATTGAATTCCAATTTCTGAAGGAATTCAATTCCATCTCTTTCCAAACAGAGTGTAATAGTATTTTTATATAGACTTACCACGTGATGAAATTGTATGTAATAACTACAATCCATACCTACTACCTACGAGATACTCCATCTCCGATCCACATATAATTCAATAATACTTAGAACATAATATAGAATCACAACAACAAAAAATCGGGATTAACGATGAAATATTTAATTCTCCATCACAATTAGCAACGGATAAATTAAATCCATCATTAATTTTAGAATACAGGTCAAATAACTTAAATTAGCGACTGAAAAGGTCAATGTCGTCGCAAATAGAGACGGACAATTTAAAAATTCGTCGCTATTAGCGACGGACAAGCCATTTTCGTCGCTATTTTAGGTTTATTTTCGATCTCCCCTCTCTCCCCCATCGTCGCGCGTTCAAAGGATTTCGCCCCGCTTCTCCGTCGTCCCCGGCGTCTCCTCCTCCGATGATCCCCTCCTCCGGTCACAGGTACGCAAATAGGTTAGTTAATCCCTCCTCCGGCATCTCCTGCGGCTATCGAGCGCATCTGGCGCCGCCGACCGTCGGTCGATCCGTTGCCGAGCCGCTGCTGGAGGTGAGTCTTAATTAATTAATGTAATCTTCTTAATTAATTATTTTTCTTAATTATGTTAATTATTTAGGATTAAGTTCTATTTGATTAATTAATTGGATAATAATTTAGGATCCTAATTTGATTAAGTTCTATTTGATTAATTAATTGGATAATAATTTATAAGGTGTTGGTGCCGGAAGCACCAAAGTCAAACCTGTATTTTGATAATGGCAAAGGTTCAGAAGTTAAGGTTTTATTGTGATCTAACAATGCTACTCGAGTGTGCAGGAAAAGTCCTAGGTACACTAGGCATGAAGTCCTGGTTCTAAGAATTGGGCACTAAGTCATGGCCGCGGGTTGGGCACCTAAGTCCTGACATAAGGTTGGACAATAAGTCTGGTCGTGGACTGGGCACCGAAAACCTGGTGAGTGAAGCTGGGCAATAAGTCCTGGTCGTGGACTAGGCACCGAAGACCTGGTGAGTGAAGCTGGGCAATAAGTCGTGGTTGCGGACTGGGCACGAAGACCTGATCTGGGGGATTGAGCAAAAGTCCAACCGGAAGAGCCGGTTGGCAAAAAGGTAAACTCTCCTGAGAGGAGTAGGTGAGAACGCATTCCCCGTAGGAGTGAATATTAGGCATTGGTTCGACCTAGGGTTCCATTTGGGAAGCCCAAAGTCAGAACCAAGATAGCTCAGGCTGTTAATCATGCTTAAATTAATATCATTTATATGTTATTTGTGTTTTGGAACTAACCCTGGTTGCAGGAACAAAGGGATGGAGGTTTCTGCTCCCAGGCGCCTCAATGAAGGCAGGCGCCTATTTGATCAGGCGCCTGTGTTGATACAAGCGCCTCAGATAGGGTTGATTCCAAGCCACTCGAAGCAAGCTGCCACATCATCAAGTGAGGTGCCTGTGTTCATACAGGCGCCCCAGTCAGCTTAGGCGCCCCAGTTGAGGGGATAAGCGCTGTCCAAGTCTACGGATTGAGTTTAGCACAAAATGGGCCACGTGTCAGGTGCCCCCTTTAACATAGGCGCCCAGTGACTGCTATATAAAGGGGTTCACCCCCTTGGCTTCAAACACAACTTCTTTCTACTCATTTCTTCAAGCGCTCTGCTCCAAAGGCTCCGTGCTCAAGACTCAAGCGCCAACGACGACCCGCGGCTCCGACATTCTAATCTTCCAGTCATCGATATAATTTTCATTTAAGTGTTGTATTTTAAATTCTATATTTGTACTCAAGTTGTAACAATTTTACGCAATATAGAATTGCCCATCATAAACGGTCAAGGACCGTGGGCCTTGGAGTAGGAGCCGACTGCTACTCCAAACCAAGTAAAAACAAGCATGTTAGCGTTGTTTTGCTTTTCCGCTGTGCAATTACTCTAAGTTTTCCGAAAAATTATCGATCGATATTCACCCCCCTCTATCGATTCAAACCGATCCCACATAAGGTTCTGTTTGATTAATTTGCTAGTATCCTAATTAATTTTTCAAAGTTAGGATATTAATTTGTGTTTAATTAATTGGAAACAAAGTTGAATAATTTAGATTGTTATTTGTTGTTGTCAAATCAAATTGCATGTTAGTTTAGCTATTTTGTTATTAGTTAAAGTAGTTACGCTGAATCTATAATAGATAACTGCATGCTAGTATACTAACAGATAACTACATGACTGATAGTTTCTACAATACTAAAAAATTAATTAGAGACTTGGGTTTGTCAGTCGAGAAGATATTTGTTGTATCAATAATTGCATGATCTATTGGAACGAAGATAGTGAGTTGATGGAATGTAAAATGTGTAATCATCCTCGTTACAAGCATAGTAGTCGTATGGTTGAGAAGAAGAAGAAAAATATTCCCTACAGATTTCATGTGGACCTATTATAGGTGAATGATCATATAATTTCAAATGTAGAAGACGAACGGATAAAAAATCTCGCATTTGGATCTCTACTTATTTTGACCATCTTCTCCGGTTATTATGTCAATGGATATGATTTCATGTGGGCCAACGTGATTCACAAAGTCTAATGTTTAATTCTGGTGTTTGTATCAAATGATCAACAAACAACAATGATACTCAATTTGACTATTATGGCAGACTAGAGGAAATTATCGAGGTTGAATACCCGGCGTTACCTTTCAAAAGATATGTATTATTCAGATGTTCTTAGTATGATCCAACTCCAAGGATGAGCACCAGGAAACATCGTTTAATTTATACAATTTAGTTGAGGTTAATTCAACCAAAAGATTCAACAAGTTTGAACCTTTCATCTTTGCAGGACAAGCTGGTCAAGTATTTTATCTCTAGTACCCAACTAAGAGAAGACGACCAAGTGAATGGCTAGCTATTTGTCAAATTAAGCCTAGGTCAAGCATTGAAATGTCAAATACGATAACTGTCCACAACCCCGATGCTTATCAAAATGAAGAAGCAATAATGAACTCCATTGATTCAGAAATACAATCATCATCACAATTACTTATAGATGATAATGTCTCTTACGAGGGAATAGATGATGGTGAGATCTCTAGCAGTGAGGAGGTTGATGTATCAACGGAGTCAAGCGATGAAAACTTACATGTTAATTTAGTTCCATCGGAATAAGATCAGGTGATTAAATATTAAATATTGCTAGTTGTTTGTATTTTATCTTCGTTGATACTAGTTGTTTGTATTTCATCTTCGTTGATACTAGTTGTTTGCATTTCATCTTCGTTGATACTAGTTGTTTGTATTTTATCTTCATTGATACTAGTTGTCTGTATTTCATCTAATATTATGATTTTGGATTTTTATAGTCATGCAATCGGGATAGAGACCATATGGTGACAAGATTACTTTGAGAGTAGTGGATGACTGGTAAGACAATATATAATTCTTATATATTTCAGGTCAAATTTTGCTAATGTATGATATTTTTGCTACAGCTTTATCCAGACGGCCACCAGGTCTCAACTTACATTACAAAAAAAATTCAAAGAATGATTATCCTCGACTTCTACCACATGGGGCCATATAGAGCAAGATTTGAGGAATTTTTATTACGATGAATTTTTGATAAGTAGTTTAGATATATATTTAATTTAATGTTAAAATTAACATGATTCTAAACATATTTTTTTTTTACAGAAGAGATACATTTGGGAGGAGGGTCAAGAGGAGGAATTTAAGAAAACCTGGAACGCCTATTACTCCAAGTTGTACAGGGACATGCTATACAAGTGGAGAAAGAAAGAAAATAGGCCTTCTGAGGTCCCTGAGACAGTTTGGGTAGCAAGGAGAGTAGTCTGGGATGCCCAGCATTGGAAAGATAATACTGCGATTGCTCGAGCCAAACACAACTCGGAGCTTGCTGGCCCCAGCACCGGATCTATGAAACACACTGCTGGATCTTGTTCAATTGTCCAGCATGCCACTAACTTGGTAAGTTTTTATTTAGGTTATAATAAACATTCATTATATTTTTTTAGATATATTTAAGCATTGTATTTTTTATATATAGACTGCTGAGTTACAGAGACCTCCCACTAGTTGGGAGGTACTCAGTAAAACCCATAAGAAAAAAGATTGGTCATTTGTCGATCGATGCTCCTTAGCAATTAATGTAATATTAACTATAGTATATTTGTTTTGACATTGTATAGAGATTAATTTAATTCTTATTTCACAGGAAGCAATGACCACTAGAGTTGCAGAGGCGTCTCAGCCTGCTGCAGAGGGGGAGGATTCACAACCTCTTTCCATCGACCAGGTGAATGACATTTATTATGATGTCGTCGGTGGAAGGAGGAAGACCGCCCTATACGGCCTGGGCTCTCAGGCAAAAATCACATATGATCAGGTAAGAATTCCAGGGGTTAGGGAACGTCCAAGTTCCTCCTCCTCCTCCTCCTCCTCTAGTGAGGTTCGTCAATTGCAGGAGGAGAATGATGCTCTGCGGACTCGACTCATGATAATGGAGACAATGTGGGCCGAGAAGGACGTAGAGAGGGATGCAAAGCTGAGAGAACTGCGGGCCCAACAGGCACACACTGAGGCGTTAGTGCGTCACATGCAAACTTTTGCAACAACCTTACCACCTATGACACAGATGCCCGCCCCACCTCATTTTGAGTCTCAGGAGACGTAGGATCCTAAGGATACCCCAGATGAGTAGAAACATTTTTGTGGTATGTTATATTTTTGCTCTACATTTAAAAATTAAATTATTATACTATCTGGTTTGTTATTATATGCATAAGTAAATGTTTCTTATTTATTCATTTTCGTTTACATATTCTACATTATCAGAATTGAATTCAGACATTGCTTTGGTTGAAAGGTGCGTATATTGGATTTTTTATATATCATTCAATATTATTTACATTTTCTATATCAGTTATGATAACTAGTTATGTTTTCACTAATATTGTTTTATCATTGTATTTGACTTTTATTTATATTGTTTCTCTTCTTTTATGCAGGAATGTTGTTCCTTTTGATCCAGTTTTGACGTGTCTATCTTCTATTACTCTTTATGTTCATGTATGTATTCACTACTATTTTTTGGATATGAAGTTGATGCATATGTTTAGATATGAATATGATGTGTTTGGATATGAAATTTGAATATATATTTGATACATGTGTTTAGATATGTGTTTGTATATATGTATTGTAATTTGCATATGAATACTATTGTTTTGTATGTGTTTTATTTGGATATCTGTTGTGTTATTATTTGAATATATTTGCATGTATTAAATGTAAATATGGGAAGGGAAAAAGAGGAGAAAGTTTACTGAAAAATTATAAAAATTAGCGACGTATATTTTCTAAATCCGTAGCTAATAACGACGAAATATTGATTATTCCATCGCTAATAGTGACGGATATTTACGATATCCATCGCAAATAGCGAAGGATATTTGATTTTCTGTCGCTAATTATGATAAAATAGTGATGGAACTTTTTGATTCCGTCGTTATTTGCCCGTACACGGCACCCCTTGTTCCCTTATTTTGTGTCAGAGGGTTATTTATCTGGGGAGCCCCTTGGTAGGTGGCTCCAGACCTTTACCCATTGTATAAAAAAAATATAAAAAAAATAAATAAATTTTAATTGCAAATTAATTAAAAAATTAATAAAAATTACAAATTTTAATAAAAAACTTTTATTTCACCTTTGCTCCTACCTACGCATTTGCCGCTCACATGTCGCCTTTTATTTTCATGCATAGGTAACAGATTTTATTTATTTTATCTTTTTCTTCATTGATTGCAGATCTATTTTTTTATTTTTTTTTTTTTTTTTTTTTTTTTTTTTTTTTTTTTTTTTTTTTTTTTTTTTTTTTTTTTTTTTTTTTTTTTTTTTTTTTTTTTTTTTTTTTTTTTTTTTTTTTTTTTTTTTTTTTTTTTTTTTTTTTTTTTTTTTTTTTTTTTGTGACGATTATTTATTTAAAATCCGTCGTTAATAGCGACAGATAAACAAATTTCGTCACTATCCTCGGCTACGACGACGCGGCAGCCGACGACGTTATTTTCATCGCTATTATCGTTTAGCGACGGAATTGATCCGTAGCTTTTTTTTTTGAATGTATTGTATATTAATTCTCTTCTTAGATCGGCATGTCTACATGGTGATGGTGTTAATATTTATAAAGATCTATATAAAATTTCTAGATCAAAATCAGAAGCACATTTCCTTTCATTAGAATTCTGAAGGGCATACATTTTTCACGTGTTATTAAAAAGAGGCTCCATGATGGGTCAATACATATTTATTTTAAGATCACTCTTGATAATCCATATAATTAAATTATGTTATATATATATATATATATATATATTAAAACAGAGTCATATGTTAATCGGACGTTTCACATGACTGACTGTATAATTATTTTTAGAAATATAAATTAAAAAATTACATAGATATTCTATATAGTATTTTTTTTCACTGTTTTTATCGGAAATGAATGCTTATCTATTTTTATAAATTTACCATGGATGAAATTGTATTATAATAACTACAATTTGTAGCTACTACAGGATATTTCATCTAGGATCAATATTAATAAATTGTATTGTACAGTTGTCGACTTTCATCGACACTAATAATATTATATTATAAAAGTACATCCGCTAAGAGTTAATCTTACTAATATGGAAAAAGATAAATTCAAATATGCATATGAAAGGCAAATGCATGACAGAGTAATGACAGGTCATGAATTCTTTCAAAGATTTAACCCTTGGTTGATTAGTCAAAAATATCATGTATCTTTCCTTTCGTGTATATTACGCCTAGGATAATAATAATATTATATAATAATAATTATAATTCATAAGTCTTATAATATGGATGTTTAATCTCTGACCAACATTGGTTAACATAAAGTAATATTATATTATATCGCTCCCGCAGACATGATACGATTGGTAATAATTTATTTAGGTGATCTCTCACTTTCCGGGTTCGATTTCTCTATGGTAGAGCGTGCAGTATGCTGACTGAAGAAATCGTCACATGCTGCTGCGTGGTCGGGCTATCCGGTATCGATTCATCAGTGGTGAAGTCCACGTGTCTTCGTCCGTAATTTACCTCGTTGATGATGGAGACTCTGTGAAGGTTGTGGACAGGATCGGTCAGCCAAGCGGATTAGTCGGGCGCAAACCTGAATATCTTTTTATATATATTATATATATATATAATATATTATATATATATATATATATATATATATATATCACATACTAATCATAACTGTAATGTCATATAGCTATCATTTACCGGACAATATTATATTATGTCACATACGGATTATAACGATTATAACATAGACATTTCTAATAATATTAGTATTATGTTTTAGCATTAATAAAATCATAATTATTACGGCTTATAATTATAACAGTAAAATTATAATATTATAATTATGTGATAGCTATGAGATCATAAAAGTTATTTTTATTATTTACTAATCACATATATATTTATGTACTGCAAAATAATTGGTCCTCAACTGATAAGTTAATATATGGATGTTGTTATTTTATAATTTAAGTGTTAAAATTTGATAAAATTAATATGTCTATTTTTATATATTAATCATAATATTTAAGTTAATAATCCTGATGATTATCATTTTTAATAGAGATGGATGAGGCCGTTGAGCAAGAAGTCTTTTATCAAAAATAAATTTAAATATATTTTATTATCTGATTTTTTTATTCTACTTTATTGTCACTTATGCGTCGACAGATAAGCTTTGCCGGATAATTCCGACCCTGATGGACATTGTCCACGATAAAAACAACTGTAGTTGAAAAAAAACAAAAGAGTTTAATTCCATGAACAACACAAGTGTAAGAAAAAGGTGGTTTATGTGTTCTTATCCCTTTCTATGGAGGACATTAAGTCAATCTTTGCGTAGAAGCTTGTTTTTTTTTCTTCTTCTCGACCCCGGGGCTATAATACAATGATAAAATATTAATCATTATTTTAGATATTTACGATTCGATTCTCGGCTATGATATATTTATAGAATTTTTTTTCAAATAAGGTGTGAATTCTGAGACGTAGGATTTCTAGACCGTCACTACGAATATTTCTCGATTTATCCGGGTGACTAGTGGAAAATTTTCGTGGAGCTAAATCAATCATTCCAAATTCATCTACTATCTAGTTCAACATTTTTCTTTATTTTTTTTGCTTCTCAATTGTTTTTTCAATATTCAAGAATAATTTACACACTTATCCAACAAAACAAAGTGATGAAGTGTTCCAACAAATGCACCAAATTGGAGTAGAATCAAGGTGTGAGTTGAGAGTAATCTGAAGCATAATTAATGGGCAAAAATCAAGATGACATTTTTTTTATCATACGAGTATTTCATTTTAATTTTTTTTTATCAAAATAGTACTTCATTCCACGAAAAATGACACAGTTATCTTTCCATACTGTTCCTATTATCCCATCTATAGCTTCTACTTAAACCCTTCCCATCTATATCTTCTACTTAAACCCTGAATGGATCGAGTTGAGCGCGTTATAATAGTTACAGAACTGTAATTGTCGTGCATGTTGCAATAGCTACGGGTTTGTAATTGTTATAACTATAACAATTATAGTTTGTAATTGTAACAGTTATGATTACGTAGTTGCTATAATATGAAAAATAACCTTAATAAAGAGGATTAAAATTCTTCAAAGTCTTTGAAAAACTTTTAACGATATTTTTTGTGCCTAAGTCTAGGTTATTACGGTAACAAATGTAGATCTCTAAATGAGTTTTAATTTGATATATTATGCGTCTAGTGATTCAATCTTAGCCAAAAACTATAACCTCTCAAAATTTACGTAGCATTCACATTGTAACATGTAGTTGTTATAACTATATGACAGCTCGTTGTAACAGTTACGAAATAGTAATTGTTAGACAGTTGTAGAAGTTATAATTTCGTAACTACAATAACAGACCCCCAATTTAGGATTTAGACGGAAAATATATATAAGCAAGAGATAATAATAAGAATTGTAGGATCGAGATGAGCGATAGAGGGGGGTGAATATCGCTTATAAGAAAATTTTGGATTTTTAGAACGATCGAGTACACAGCGGAAAATAAAACATGCACGCTAACATAAGTCAATTTTACTTGCTTCAGAGTCTTGACCGACTCCTACTGTAAGGCCCACGATCTTGATCGTTTGCGTTGGGCAATCACTAATAGTTGAATGAATGTACAGATTACAATACTTTAGTGTGCAAAAATTAAAACAAATATACCGTCTCCTTGAAGTTCTTCGCTCGGAGAGTCGGATGGCATTTCAGCGTTGTCGAGACTTTAATCGCGTAGCACACAGTAGAACAGACTGATTGCAGAGTATGAATTAATGTTCTGAAGTGCTGTTCTCGACCCCTTTATATAGTCCTCATTTAGGCGCCTGAAAGGCCTTTCAGGCGCCCTAGTCATAGCATCTCGGGCAGCAATTCTATCCACTGCGCAGTCAAACTTTATCCTGACTCAGGCGCCCTAATCTCTTTCAGGCACCTGAGTGCCAACGTGACTCCTCCACTCAGCACTCGCCGCGCAAGCTTGATCGTTGTGTCAACTCAGCCACCCGTTGCCAACTCCCAGGCGCCTGAGTCTCATTCAGGCGCCCTAGTCCAACTGAGTCAACTTTTTCAGCTGCAACAAGGGTTAGTTCCATAATAATAAATAGAATTAATGCATGTATGGATTTACAGCCAGTGCTATCTTGGTCCTGACTTTTAAGTTTCACCTGAAATTCTAGGTCGGACCGACGTCTACTGTTCCTTCCTTGGGGAATGCATCCTCACCTACTCCTCTCAGGAGAGTGTGCTTGCTGCCACCCGGAACCTCTGGTTGGACTTTTGTTCGGCCTCTGAGAACTCGAAACTCGACGGCGTTCGACCTCGACCCGTCTCGACTCCTGTCCGCAATCCTCGTTCGAGAAAGTCTTATGCTTGGTCCCTCGGACCAAGACTTCGTGTTCGGCTTCACTCACCAATCTTCGTTGTCCGATCTCCGACCAAGACTTCTTGCTCAACCCTGCAGGTCAAGACTTCTTGCCCAGCTTACCTAAGACTTTCCTGCAAGCTTTAAAAGTTCATTAGTACAATGAGACCAGCTTAACTTGAACCCTTTGTCACTTATCAAAATAAGGTTCGATCTGGTAATTCCGGTACCAACCAGAATAGTATAGTTGAGGGGTAGTTGGGTAATTGTACAGGTGTGAAGTGTCCTTTTGATAAAAAAAAACAAAATCAAAATGAGGCATCAGTTTGATTTAAAAATAAAAAAAATGAAAAGCGCCCTTTTATTTTTGTAAATTTTGAACAAATTTATGACCTTCGCAGATTTGGCTATGATTATTGCCTTTACGATTAAGTTTAGCCAAGTACTCCACGTTACTTTACTTGAAGGCTCTCGATATAAATGAAAAAACTAATTTGGGTTAACTAAGCTTCATTTTTCGATCATTGGAGACTCGAATATTATTATATTTGATAGACGAATAATTAAGGTAGGTCAACTAACTTCTTTCGGTATCTATCCTCCCTTATGTGTCAATCACTGTCGGAACTAATAGTCTCCGTGATTTATCTCTTTTATATTGGCTTTGGAATGAATTAACGGGGACATTGAGAATGAGCGAATCACTTTTTACCTCCATCTAAAAGCAGATCTTAATTTATCATCTCAAATGTTTAAGTATCTAAGCAAGATAATTTTTCAAACATATTTTTACATCTCCAATGAACTCCAATTGAAAACAACCTTTACTGAGAAGCTAAATATCATCGGTATAAATCAATCTATCTAAAATAAATTCATCTTACATCAAAATACTAATTAATAATGCAATGGATAATTAATGACATACAAATGTGATGACAAGTACGGGTCTAAAATCTTGGTTAGACTCTTTGGTTGGCCTATCTTCATCTAAAGGCGGATCTTAATTCATCTAAATGTGTTTAACCATCCAATAATTGAAGATCAAATTTAAGCATTGAGATAACTTTTCGAACATTTTTTAAAATAAATTTTACATAAAAATTAAATACAAAAAAAATAGCTTGGTACATAAAATTTTTGTCGGAATCCCAAAAAAGAATCTATTATACCCGGCCCTATCTTATTTTGTAAAAAAATATTTATAAAACTCAAACCTCTGACCTTTTAGGTGAACTACGATGATATTTGTCATTACACCAAAACTCTCCTTTACATAAAAATTAAATATCATAACTATAAAATCAATCTATTTGATACATATTCAAAATTACAACAACCAATGACCAATAATATCCTAGGATTTTTTTTTTAATCTTGATGAGTATCTTCGAGTTTGATGCTCTTCATGGACCTCACTCGATCCATAAGGTTCATCATCCAATATTAATCAATAACTCAATCTTCATTATTTCATGATCAACTACGCCCTCACACACAAATACTTGATCAACTTCATAATCCCCGAGGTAAAGTCTATGGGCTCATTCTCATACAATGAGGGTTCGAATTTTACGTTGGACATTTTCGAACGCCCACGCAATTTGAACCATTAGTGATGTTGGGTCCCCTCTGTGTCTCCGAGACCAGATCGATTGTCCATAGGATTAGTTAGATCGTAAGAACTAATTAGATCTGGATTATATTAAAAAAACTTATCAAATAAAAATGTTTGAAAGTGAAATATTAAAAAAAGTAAGCCCAATGAGCATGAGTTGAGTTATGTAGAACTAGCTCGAAGACAACTTATATAAGTTTAAGCTAATTACGCTTGAATTTGATCTAAGCAGGTGTCAAATAATAATTGATCAATTGGTCTAAACACAATATAAATTCATTAGAATTCTCACGACATAGCTAAGTTGATTATCACATGACAGATTTATAAAATTGGGCAAGAGTCAAATTTTGGCGAAATTAAAAAATTACTCTCTTATATGATGGTTAATTTTAAAATTTTAATTTATTCCCTTTCAATGATGTGAAATAGTCATGAGACAATCATCAAGATAATGAATCTCACCTTCTATGTAATATAAGTTCATCATGCTCTATGTTTTTTCACGTGAGACTTGATCTGATACAGAAAAAATGGATTGCGGATGAATCGGTGTCAGTTTAAACACTATCCCATCCATGGGTTGTGACCCTTGTACTCGATCGAACCTCACTAAGGTAGATCCGTCAATTTCAATTGGACCGGTAGGATTGGTCGATCCTATCAAATAATTTAAACAAATTAAATTGAAATTATCAATCTATTTAAAGACGGATCTAAATGGGCAGATCTGCTTGGGCTTGTAACACGCATGAGTCCATTCACGACAAACTTGAATTGACCCGTAGATTGAGAAAAAAAAAATCTCTAATAAACAAAGAAACAAGCGCCATGAGTAGAAAAGGGCAATATTTGCAAACGAATAAATCGAGAAGGACCTAATTGCAAAAGAGCGTATTTCTGGTAGGATCGGCTGCGAACCATCTCCAACGCGCTCGCAGGGGAACACTAGGAATCGATACGAGATCGAGAGAGCGCCATGAGTCGCGGAACTGGTGCCCGATACGATCGCCACATTACTATCTTCTCCCCCGAAGGCCGTCTCTACCAAGTCGGTAAGCCTTAGGCTCCTTGATTCCCACTCAGTGAATGCTTTGATCTCTAGGTATCCCCAGTGTGGATCATGCTCGAGGCATTGATGTCTCCAAGGAAACGTCCGATCTAGGTTTGATTTTAGCTGTAAGTTGCGTTTTCTTCGATTCGGGCAGAATATGCGTTTAAGGCCGTCAAGGCGTCCGGGATCACGTCAATTGGAGTACGTGGAAAGGATTCGGTGTGCGTTGTCACCCAGAAGAAGGTTCCTGTGAGTATAACTTCTCCATGCTACTTCAATATCATTCTAATACGCGCACTAGCTTTTCATTTTTCTATTTTATTTTATTTTTCTTTGGGGGTGTGAAATGATTTTCGTGTTGAGTATGTAACCTAGTATTCCTGGTGGAAATATTGATGCAGGACAAGCTCTTGGACCAGACTAGTGTCACACATATCTTTCCCATTACAAAGTACCTTGGACTCTTAACCACGGGGATGACAGGTTGTTTATTTGCAATCCTTCTAGAATTATGGCCTTAACAGTTTTGACTTGTCGATGCTCTCAATCACAGTGGATAGTAAGGTAGTTGATATTTTTAAGATTATGTGAGCTTAACCTCATGGAACATCTTTGTTTGCTGCCTCATCTCAAATCAATAGCACACATAGATGTATTTATTTATCAACCATATTGCCTATGCAATGCATTACTACTATCGTTGTTCATAATTTTCTGGAAAGTGTTTTTTTGGACAATTTTGTGTAGAATTATCTCGGATGCAATATTGTGTATTAGGACAGATGCATCTTTCGATTTGTGATAGAATACCAAAACATCATAAGAAATGTTAAACCATATTTTTTGTGCTGAATATTAAAATGCATATATGATATATATTCAGTATGATTAACTTTTAGTTTTTTACTACTTCTTTTGTAGCTGATGCAATATCCTTGGTCCAACAAGCGAGGAATGAAGCAGCAGAATTTCGTTTCAAATGGGGATATGAGATGCCTGTAGATGTATTGTCCAAATGGTACAAACATGCTCTCCCTACTTGTAGACTTGTATGGTGTTAATCATTGTACGTTACCGGTTTATGCATGTAAACAAATGCATTAATTTTGTCCAACTAAACTTGCTTAAAGACTATATTAGATTTTTCCATTTTGTGTTATCTGCTAGACACCCAATTCCAAACTCGTATCAATTTGTAACACAGTTTTTGAAATATTGCCGTTAGGATATTGTGATTGCTAGCTCTCTTTTTTGCACGATGCCAATATTTGTTGTTTCAATATTTTCTGTCATAGGTTAATGCTCAATTTCTATGGAGAACTAAATGCGCTAGTTTTATGCAACCATCAAGATTAGGAAAATTGGCTTTCTATTCTTGCCCCATAGTGGAATTTACTATCAAGACATTAATATTTGGTCAACCAAAGTTTGTTCTAAAGATCATCTTTTCTTGTTAAGCAATGGCTGGTCCATTTTGACTTCTAATGGATTTAGATTTCAAGAGACCTTCCTCGGAATTTGATCTTGTGACTTACTTGAGCTATGTTGACCATACTCCAACTATTTAAACTTCTGGTGTGTAGCAGATCAATGGCATGTTCATTAAGCATTTTATAGATAGCTACCTTTGGATTCTGAATACACTTTTTTCTTCTCTTTTAGTAGCTTAATATTCTCTCTGACATGAATGTCCAGGGTAGCAGATAAATCACAGATATATACCCAGCATGCCTATATGAGGCCTCTTGGAATAGGTTGGATTCTTGTTGACATCTTTAAGATTATGAAATTCCTAGAAGAATTGAAGTCGGTGGAGCCTTCTTCTTGATTTAAATTGTCTCTCTCTGTCTCTCATACTATGTTGTTTCATTGAAGTTGCTATGATCTTGGGTATCGATGAGGAGAAGGGACCCCAGCTCTTCAAATGTGATCCAGCTGGCCATTTCTTTGGGCACAAGGTACATGGAATCTGAAATACATTTGTTTTACTTGCCTTTATGTGTTAGTAATCTCTGGTATTATGCCACTGTTGAGTGGATTCTCTCTGAAAAATAATACAACTATAGTACATGGAACATAATCTGGAAGATAATCAATGGCACCATGCTATTGCTGAAGAATCCAATTGAGCTGTATAGGCGATTGTTACTAAGATAAATATGGCTAGTTCTAGTTTTCTTTCATGATTTCTGTTACTAGTTTATGGTTTCTTTTAATGAGTGGTTTGAAAAGCTAAGCATATAACTCAACCTCAATTATTAGCGAAGTTAAAAATAAAGTGGTGCACTTGCTAAGTAGGTTATCCATTTAAGTCTATACAATGAGTATGTATTACCTGCATTCCAATTTATGTTCTTATTAATGATTGGTAATACGTTCTTTAGTCAACTGTCAACTATTTTATTTTACAGCTAGTTTTATGTTCCTTTTTCCTTGACTCCTAAGGTACTAACTATTGAGTTGCCATCAACATAGTTGTTAATAATAATAGATGCTATTGTTATTATCCCTTTTCAAACTATCATGATAATGATTCCTTAAATTATAGAGTTGAATAATATGGGAAGTTGCAAGTTATGGAGTTCATAGGCCGAGTGCTCTAACCTTGGGTTAATCACTTTGGGCATGTTAGTTCTTAGAAAAAGATTAAATTATAAGTACTGTGAGGTGTCCGGAAAACATTGCCTTTGTGATGACAGGTCATCATCTGGTCCTGGACACCATCAATTATGAACAAATATAACGTATGTGTTAGGGTTTTGATGTGGATGGAAACCTTAATTTGGTCATTCCTAATTAGTTTCGCACAAAGAGTTGTGAGCCAATGGAAGAGGTTTATAGGCCTAAATGAGGGAATTATTATCTTTGCTTGAGCTTGTGTTTTTTAATTGAGCTTGTATTTTGAACCAGTAATTTAGTCTAAGGTTACTTAGTCGGTTCTCTCACCTAGGTGGGTCTTGTTACTCCAGTACACAATGACTCTATATGTAGTATAAGGGGAAGTCTCCTTGTCAAAACATTTGCTCAGCTGGATATGGTATTTCTAGTCCAATGCGAAATAACTCGTACACATCTAATGGAGCTTTCATGTTAAAGGAAAAGTGTATTAAGTTTTTATACCTCTCATAGCTTTTAGTTCCATCTATTATTGCAACACATTGTTGTATAACTAGTTTTGGAGTATGCTTTTGCTTGTAAATGCAGTTGTAGCTTACTGATTTATATTCTCTTTCACGATTTTGATTCCAGGCAACAAGTGCTGGCCTGAAAGAACAAGAAGGGATCAACTTCTTGGAAAAGAAAATGAAGAATGATCATGTATTCTCATATGAGGAAACAGTGCAGGTTTGCCTATAAGATATATTGTTGTTAGTATCATATAACACTCGGTTCCAATAACTCACATCCTCCTTTTATGTAGGATTGCACGAGTTCTCTCTTGCTTAACAAGTTGCTTTCTCACTTAACAAGTTTTAGGACACTGCGATATCCAAATCATGTTTAGTGGCTTAGAACTAGTTAGCAAGTCTATTCTTCCGAAATTATTCTTCCGAAATAATTTTTGGCAAGCATTAGTAACCTTATGCTACACCCTATTCTCATTCAATGATTGGTTATCGTTAGCTAAAATATTTGTGAAGTGATGTTTTCTTAACTTGTTTTTTCGTAGACTGCAATATCTGCTTTGCAGTCAGTTCTGCAAGAGGATTTCAAAGCTACAGAGATTGAGGTAATCTCTTACTTTAGTCTTGAGAATGGATTTTCTCATAAGATTTGAGAACATATGTAGTCACTATTAATAGTTATTTATCCTTAAAAATTTTCTGTGATTATAAATGCTTATTTCCTAGGTGGGAGTTGTGAGGACAGAAGATCCAGCATTTAGAGTGTTAACGACAGAGGAGATCGAGGAACATCTAACAGCGATCAGCGAACGCGATTGATGGAAACTCAGTTCCACAGCATGACTCAGTTTCAGATTCCTTGTTTTAAACTTTTGGCACAGTGTTCATAATGAATTAATTTCTATGATCAGAGAAGTTTAAAATCCTTTGTTCCAGGATCATAACACTTCTGTGGTTTTGACGACAACTCCTACATCGATTTTGTAAGAACGTTCATGTCGTGCGTTCGACAAGTCAAAAGTTTAGTGTGATTGAAAATTTAGATCTTTTTGTTGAAGGTCATGGAGTTTTCCATGAATGATGATGGTGGATCACTGAAAATTACAGTATAGAAAATAAATCTTAAGTCGAGAGCTCTTGATGAACAATCTTAATCTCTATTCAACTCTTAAGAAATAATAAACTTGATAATTAACCAAAGTCGCGGAAGCGTACCGGAATCCATCGTTGCAACCGGTCCTCCGGAGATGATCTTCAATCTGCAGACTTCCTTAGGTTTCCGAAGAGTTTTGTCGATGGGAAACAAAACAAAAGCATCGTTTGCAAACTGGGACCATAACCTCCTATTTATAGAATCCAAAGGTTGTCTTTTTCTAATTTGGCCCCTCAACAAATTAGAATTAGCACATGGTATCCACAATATTTTATTCATAACAATTAAGCCCTTCCGTCAAATTACATAATTCCAAAATTTAGATCACAATATTTTTGACTTATTTAATTGATGACATACAACATTTATAATTACAATATGGCCCTAAAATTCTAACAATCTCCCACTGGGCCTTATGCGTAAACTTATAAATGTGTTAACCTTAGTAAGCTCAAAAACTTTTGTCATCATAACCATAGGGCTTCCTTAACAATCTCGTCCATTAATTATATAGACATAGGATCAATGTAGTCTTCGTTGTATCTTTCACAACTAAATCATCAATGGTCACATATATCAATACAATCAAATGACATAGATCAATTATGAATTTGTGGCATGAAAATTACATGCAAGGTGATCTATTCATGTCAATTTTCAACTGGTCCTCCTCAACCAAAGTGAGATCAAAACTTTAACTTTAGTTATACAAAGTGGAATGAAGTAAACATTAAACTTTATATCTGATCAGAAAGTCTCTAAATACATAAGTTTCAGAGACATAACAAACATATATAGAAAACAAAAATAGTACAAACTCCCACTGAATCTAAATTTTACCAAACTGAATAACACCCATATGAGTGGTATGCTCATAAAAGATATTGGGCGGTAGACCTTTCGTCAAAGGATCTGCTATCATGGAGTTTGTACCTATGTGTTCTATCAAAATCTGTCCACTTTGTACTCTTTCTTTCACAACAAGGAACTTGATATCGATGTGCTTCGATTTTGTCAAGCTCCTATTGTTGTTGGAATACAATACAGCTGATCTATTGTCACAAAATAACTTTAGTGGTTTCTCAACCCTTCCTAAAATGCGCAGCCCAGAAATAAAATTTTTCAGCCATATTCCATGATTAGATGCCTCATAACATGCTATAAACTCTGCTACCATGGTGGAAGAAGCTGTCAATGCCTGTTTGGCACTTCTCCAAGAGATTGCTCCGCCAGCCAACAGAAAAACATAGCCTGAAGTGGATCTCATGCTATCTTGGCATCCAGCAAAATCAGAGTCAGAATATCCCACGATCTCAAGAGTATCTGATCTCTTATATGTGAGCATGTAATCACTTGTTCTCTTTAAATATCTCATTACCCTCTTTGCTGCTTTCCAATGATCCATTCCTGGGTTGCTTAAATATCTGCCCAACATTCCAACAATGTACGCAATATCCGGACGCGTACAAACTTGAGCATACATAAGACTTCCTACTGCCGAAGCAAAGGGAATCTTTTGCATTTCTTGAGTCTCGAGGCTTCCTTTAGGGCACTGTTTAAGACTAAACTTATCTCCTTTAGCGACTGGGATGTTTCCTGGTTTGCAATCTTGCATGCCAAATCTTTTAAGCACTTTATCGATATAGTTCTTTTGTGATAATCCAAGAATACCTTGAGAACGATCTCGGTGTATTTGGATTCCTAATACAAAAGATGCATTACCAAGATTTTTCATTTCAAAATATCTAGATAGAAATCTCTTGGTATCGTTTAACATACCTATATCATTTGTGGCAAGCAAAATGTCATCAACATATAAAATCAAGAAAATATGTTTGCTCCCACTGAACTTATGATACACACAATCATCTACCACATTCACCTCAAATCCAAGTGAGATGATTATTTGATGAAATTTATGGTACCATTAACGAGACGCTTGCTTTAACCCATAGATGGACTTCTTAAGGTTGCAAACCATACTCTTTGGATCTCCTGATACAAAGTATTCTGGTTGCACCATATAGATTGTTTCCTCAATGTCTCCATTGAGAAAAGCTGTCTTGACATCCATCTGATGGAGTTCCATATCAAAGTGTGCAACAAGTGCCATGATTGTCCTAAAAGAGTCTTTCGTTGAAACTGGAGAAAAAGTCTCTTTATAGTCAATTCCATATTTTTTAGTATAACATTTAGCTACAAGACGTGCCTTATATCTTTCCACATTACCGTTTGAATCCCGTTTAGTTTTGAAAATCTATTTACAACCAATGGGTTTCACACATTCTGGTAATAGGACAAGTTCCCAAACATTATTGTCTTGCATTGATTTATACTCTTCATTCATTGCCTCAATCCATTTTTGAGAATTTGAATCTTGCATGGCTTGACGAAAGTTGATTGGATCATCCTCCGCCATGCCATCATTTTTCTCATGTTCTTGAAGTAGTACTATGTAATCATCTGAAATAGCACTCCTCCTTTCTCTAGTGGATCTACGTAAAGGCACTTGTTCTTCATGCATTGGTTCTTGAGGCTGTTGAGTTTGTTCTTCTGGGAGTTGACTGACAATGTCTTGTTGTTCTTGTATTGCATCTTGATCACTAACAGGAATAATATCCTGATCATTATCAGAAGCAATCATAGGAATATAAACCATTTTCTCTTGAAGAGTAGTAGGAATACATTCCTCCTCAAAGACAATGTCAGATACCTTATTCTTCCCCCCAAATTCAATATCCTCAAAGAACGTTGCAGTTCCCGTCTCAAAGATAGTTCGTGTTTTGGGATTATAAAACTTATAGCCCCTTGATCGCTCAGAATATCCAATAAAGTAGCTACTTACTGTTCGAGAGTCTAATTTCTTTTCATGTGGCATGTATGGTCTAGCCTCAGCTGGACATCCCCAAACATGAAAATATTTTAAACTTGGCTTTCGCTTTGTCCAAAGCTCAAATGGTGTTTTAGTAGCTGCTTTAGTGGGTACTCGATTTAGAATGTAAGCTGCTATCTTTAATGCTTCTCCCCAGAGTGATGTTGGTAAAGTTGAATGGCTAACCATACTCCTTACCATATCCTTAAGAGTCCGATTTCGTCGTTCAGCTACACCATTCATGCTTGGCGAGCATGGCATGGTGTACTGTGGGACGATTCCACACTCCTCTAGGTATTGAGCAAAAGGTCCTGGACGTTGTTCACCTGAACCGTCATATCTACCGTAGTATTCACCACCACGATCAGATTTGACTTTCTTAATTCTTTTGTCGAGTTGGTTTTCGACTTTAACCTTAAATGATTTGAAAACATCCAGTGTTTGAGCCTTTTCATGAATAAGAAATATGTATGCATATCTAGAATAATCATCAATGAATGATACAAAATATTGTTGACCATTCCAAGAAGGTGTTGGAAATGGTCCACAAACATCCGTATGTATCAATTCCAATACTTTGTAGCTCGATATGCACCTTCTTTCTTTCTTTTGGTTGTTTGCCCTTAATGCATTCAACACAAATGTCTAGGTCCGTAAAATCAATGGAATGTAAAATTCCATCTGATACAAGTCGTTCAACTCTATTTCTAGAGATGTGCCCTAAACGTTTGTGCCATAATGCACCTGAGTTTTCAATATTAAATTTACGCTTAGTACCACGTGATTCCACATTTAGGGTTTCAATATAAGAAGCATTTATATCAAGCATATAGAGATTGTCATAAATGATAAGTGAACCGGTTCCAACAATAGTAGAATCAATAGATAAACTGAACTGATTGTTTCCAAATGAACAACTATAACCCAATTTGTCCAAATGAGAAACAGAAACCAAATTCCGTCTAAAAGACGGTACAACAAAAGTATCTATTAAGTCTAAATAATAACCAGTGCTTAACAACAATCTAAAATGCCCTATGGCTTCCACTTCGACCGACTTGCCATCACCCACATAGATGCATCTTTCAGCATCACTTGGCTTTCGGTAGCTCAGGCAACCCTGCATTGAAACACTGATGTTAGTAGTAGCACCGGAGTCTAACCACCAAGTGTTTCTAGGCACTGAAGCTAAATTTACTTCTGAACAAACCAAATTTAAAAATGTACCCTTTTTCACACGCCAGGCATGATACTTAGGACATTCCTTCTTGACATGATCAGGCTTGTTACAGAAGAAACAACCTTTCTTATCATTGTCTTGCTTTTGTTTCTTCACATAAGGACCTTTAGTAGCCTCATTCTTTCTTTTCTTGCCCTTATCTTTAGGGGTGCTTGCTAAGTAGGCACTTTCAACCTTGTTTTGCTTCAACCTCTCTTCCTCTTGAACACAATATGAAATGAGCTCGTTAAGAGTCCATTTCTCCTTTTGACAGTTATAATTGATTTGAAACTGACTGAACTGGATTGGAAGAGAAATAAGCACTAAATGCACAAGCATGTCATCCGACAATTCAAGTTTAAGTGCCTTCAACTTTGATGCAAGGTGGGAAAATTCCATGATATATTCCCGAATATTTCCCTTGCCTTGATACTTCATGGAAATCAAGCTTTTCAGAAGTGTGCTTGTTTCCGCCTTATCGCTTTTGGCAAAGCGCTTCTCAATCTCATCAAGATATTCCTTAGCGTTGGTGATACTATTAGACACCGCACCCCTAAAAGCCTCCGGTATGCCGCGCTTGATGATCATAAGACTCATGCGGTTAGAGCGTTCCCACTTCTCATATTTAGTCCTCTGTTCAGAAGAACTAGAATCCGTAGGAGGAGTAGGTTGCTCTGTCCTGAGCGCAAGATCTAGATCCATGCAGCCAAGAACAATAGAATTCTCCTTCCAATCCTTAAAATTTGTACCATTGAGGATTGGAACTGAATTTAAGTTAGCAGAAATAGTAGCAACACTTGCTGAAAAGAGAACACAAGAATAATAACATAAATAACATGCTCATTGTGAATAAATTAAAATAAATGGTAAATCCATCTAAAGATACCTAGTGCAACAACAATATCAAGTCTTTGGACAGTAATATTATTTGCAAGTGGTACTCTTGTTGTAATAATCAAACACTAACAATAATGCATGACAAATAATAAATCTATCTTTGGATCGATTTATTAAATTCATGAAAAATAACAATTGTAACCTTATAATTGTTACGTGTTTATTATCACAGGTAAATATATAATTTTGTTAAGTATAAATCTTCCTTTGGCCCGATTAATACTCACATAAATATATACATTTACACCTTAATTAATACCTGAATAATATCTTAATATTTCAAATAAAATTAAATTCAAATAATAGAGGTCACTTTGGTGACATATAATTTAAATTTAACTTAATTTAAAATAATAGATATTAATGGACCCATATAATCCATTTAATATTTAAATCCATATTATAAAATAAGTTAATTAAATTATTTTATCCAAATAATTTAATTAAATTATTTTATCTAAATAATTAATTTAATGGATTATTATTAAAGGGATAATATAAGGATAATTATATCCAAAAATACTTCTGCCACCTATTTAATAATTTTCAAATCAAAATTATTAAA
>JAGFNQ010005562.1:140048-212892 GCA_024364735.1 Boesenbergia rotunda
TGTAGAAAATAAATCTTAAGTCGAGAGATCTTCATGAACAATCTTAATCTCTATTCAACTCTTAAGAAATAATAAACATGATAATTAACCAAAGTTGCGAAGCGTACCGGAATCCATTGCTTGCAATCGATCCTCGGAGATGATCTTCAATCTGCAGATTTCCTTAGGTTTCCGAAGAGTTTTGTCGATGGGAAACAAAACAAAACATCGTCTGCAAACTGGGACCATAACCTCCTATTTATAGAATCCAAAGGTTGCTTTTTCTAATTTGGCCCCTCAACAAATTAGAATTAGCACATGGTATCCACAATATTTTATTCATAACAATTAAGCCTTCGTCAAATTACATAATTCAAAATTTAGATCACAATAATTTTGACTTATTTAATTGATGACATACAACATTTATAATTTACATTATGACCCTAAAATTCTAACAATCTCCCACTGGTCATATGCGTAAACTTATAAATGTGTTAACCTTAGTGAGCTCAAAAACTTTTGTCATCATAACCATAGGGCTTCTTAACAATCTCGTCCATTAATTATATAGACATAGGATCAATGCAGTCTTGTTGTATCTTTCACAACTAAACCATCAATGTCACATATATCAATACAATCAAATGACATAGATCAATTATGAATTTGTGGCATGAAAATTACATGCAAGGTGATCTATTCATGTCAATTTTCAACTGTCCTCCTTAACCAAAGTGAGATCAAAACTTTAACTTAGTTATACAAAGTGGAATGAAGTAAACATTAACTTATATCTGATCAGAAATTCTCTAAATACATAAGTTTCAGAGACATAACCAAACATATATAGAAACAAATATAGTACAAACTCCCACTGAATCTAAATTTTACCAAACTGGAATAACACCCATATGAGTGGTATGCTCATAAAAGACATTGGGTAGTAGACCTTTCGTCAAAGGATCTGCTATCATGGAGTTTGTACCTATGTGTTCTATCAAAATCGTCCACTTTGTACTCTTTCTTTCACAACAAGAACTTGATATCGATATGCTTCGATTTTGTCGAGCTCCTATTGTTGTTGGAATACAATACAGCTGATTTATTGTCACAAAATAACTTCATGGTTTTTCAACCCTTCCCAAAATGCGCAGCCCAGAGACAAAATTTTTCAGCCATATTCCATGATTAGATGCCTCATAACATGCTATAAACTCTGCTGCCATGGTGGAAGAAGCTGTCAATGCCTGTTTGGCACTTCTCCAAGAGATTGCTCCGCCAGCCAACAGAAAAACATAGCCTGAAGTGGATCTCATGCTATCTTGGCATCCAGCAAAATCAGAGTCAGAATATCCCACGATCTCAAGAGTATCTGATCTCTTATATGTGAGCATGTAATCACTAGTTCTCTTTAAATATCTCATTACCCTCTTTGCTGCTTTCCAATGATCCATTCCTGGGTTGCTTAAATATCTGCCCAACACTCCAACAATGTACGCAATATCCGGACGCGTACAAACTTGAGCATACATAAGACTTCCTACTGCCGAAGCAAAGGGAATCTTTTGCATTTCTTGAGTCTCGAGGCTTCCTTTAGGGCACTGTTTAAGACTAAACTTATCTCCTTTAGCGACTGGGGTGTTTCCTGGTTTGCAATCTTGCATGCCAAATCTTTTAAGCACTTTATCGATATAGTTCTTTTGTGATAATCCAAGAATACCTTGAGAACGATCTCGGTGTATTTGGATTCCTAATACAAAAGATGCATTACCAAGATCTTTCATTTCAAAATATCTAGATAGAAATCTCTTGGTATCGTTTAACATACCTATATCATTTGTGGCAAGCAAAATGTCATCAACATATAAAATCAGGAAAATATATTTGCTCCCACTGAACTTATGATACACACAATCATCTACCACATTCACCTCAAATCCAAATGAGATGATTATTTGATGAAATTTATGGTACCATTGACGAGACGCTTGCTTTAACCCATAGATGGACTTCTTAAGTTTGCAAACCATACTCTTTGGATCTCCCGATACAAAGTATTCTGGTTGCACCATATAGATTGTTTCCTCAATGTCTCCATTGAGAAAAGCTGTCTTGACATCCATCTGATGGAGTTCCATATCAAAGTGTGCAACAAGTGCATGATTGTCCTAAAAGAGTCTTTCGTTGAAACCGGAGAAAAAGTCTCTTTATAGTCAATTCCATATTTTTAGTATAACCTTTAGCTACAAGACGTGCTTATATCTTTCCACATTACCGTTTGAATCCCGTTTAGTTTTAAAAATCCATTTACAACCAATGGGTTTCACACCTTCTGGTAATAGGACAAGTTCCCAAACATTATTGTCTTGCATTGATTTATACTCTTCATTCATTGCCTCAATCCATTTTGAGAATTTGAATCTTGCATGGCCTGACGAAAGTTGATTGGATCATCCTCCGCCATGCCATCATTTTCCTCATGTTCTTGAAGTAGTACTATGTAATCATCTGAAATAGCACTCCTCCTTTCTCTAGTGGATCTACGTAAAGGCACTTGTTCTTCATGCATTGGTTCTTGAGGTTGTTGAGTTTGTTCTTCTGGAGTTGACTGACAATGTCTTGTGTTCTTGTATTGCATCTTGATCACTAACAGGAATAATATCCTGATCATTATCAGAAGCAATCATAGGAATATAAACCATTTCCTCTTGAAGAGAGTAGGAATACATTCCTCCTCAAAGACAATGTCAGATACCTTATTCTTCCCCCCAAACTCAATATCCTCAAAGAACGTTGCAGTTCCCGTCTCAAAGATAGTCGTATTTTGGGATTATAAAACTTATAGCCCCTTGATCGCTCAGAATATCCAATAAAGTACTACTTACTGTTCTAGAGTCTAATTTCTTTTCATGTGGCATGTATGTCTAGCCTCAGCTGGACATCCCCAAACATGAAAATGTTTTAAACTTGGCTTTCGCTTTGTCCAAGCTCAAAAGGTGTTTTAGTAGCTGCTTTAGTGGGTACTCATTTAGAATGTAAGCTGCTGTCTTTAATGCTTCTCCCCAGAGTGATGTTGGTAAAGGTTGAATGGCTAACCATACTCCTTACCATATCCTTAAGAGTCCGATTTCGTCGTTCAGCTACACCATTCATGCTTGGTGAGCCTGGCATGGTGTACTGTGGACGATTCCACATCCTCTAGGTATTGAGCAAAAGGTCCTGGACGTTGTTCACCTGAACCGTCATATCTACCGTAGTATTCACCACCACGATCAGATCTGACTTTCTTAATTCTTTTGTCGAGTTGGTTTTCGACTTCAACCTTAAATGATTTGAAAACATCCAGTGTTTGAGCCTTTTCATGAATAAGAAATATGTATGCATATCTAGAATAATCATCAATGAATGATACAAAATATTGTTGACCATTCCAAGAAGGTGTTGGAAATGGTCCACAAACATCCGTATGTATCAATTCCAATACTTCTGTAGCTCGATATGCACCTTCTTTCTTTCTTTTGGTTTGTTTGCCCTTAATGCATTCAACACAAATGTCTAGGTCCGTAAAATCAATGGAATGTAAAATTCCATCTGATACAAGTCGTTCAACTCTATTTCTAGAGATGTGCCCTAAACGTTTGTGTCATAATGCACCTGAGTTTTCAATATTAAATTTACGCTTAGTACCACGTGATTCCACATTTAGGGTTTCAATATAAGAAGCATTTATATCAAGCATATAGAGATTGTCATAAATGATAAGCGAACCGGTTCCAACAATAGTAGAATCAATAGATAAACTGAACTGATTGTTTCCAAATGAACAACTATAACCCAATTTGTCCAAATGAGAAACAGAAACCAAATTCCGTCTAAAAGACGATACAACAAAAGTATCTATTAAGTCTAAATAATAACCAGTGCTTAATAACAATCTAAAATGCCCTATGGCTTCCACCTCGACCGACTTGCCATCACCCACATAGATGCATCTTTCAGCATCACTTGGCTTTCGGTAGCTCAGGCAACCCTGCATTGAAACACTGATGTTAGTAGTAGCACCGGAGTCTAACCACCAAGTGTTTCTAGGTTCTGAAGCTAAATTTACTTCTGAACAAACCAAATTTAAAAATGTACCCTTTTTCACACGCCAGGCATGATACTTAGGACATTCCTTCTTGACATGATCAGGCTTGTTACAGAAGAAACAACCTTTCTTGTCATTGTCTTGCTTTTGTTTCTTCACATAAGGACTTTTAGTAGCCTCATTCTTTCTTTTCTTGCCCTTATCTTTAGGGGTGCTTGCTAAGTAGGCACTTTCAACCTTGTTTTGCTTCAATCTCTCTTCCTCTTGAACACAATATGAAATGAGCTCGTTAAGAGTCCATTTCTCCTTTTAACAGTTATAATTGATTTGAAACTGACTGAACTGAATTGGAAGAGAAATAAGCACTAAATGCACAAGCATGTCATCCGACAACTCAAGTTTAAGTGCCTTCAACTTTGATGCAAGGTGGGAAAATTCCATGATATATTCCCGAATATTTCCCTTGCCTTGATACTTCATGGAAATCAAGCTTTTTAGAAGTGTGCTTGTTTCCGCCTTATCGCTTTTGGCAAAGCACTTCTCAATCTCATCAAGATATTCCTTAGCGTTAGTGATACTATTAGACACCGCACCCCTAAAAGCCTCTGGTATGCCACGCTTGATGATCATAAGACTCATGCGGTTAGAGCGTTCCCACTTCTCATATTTAGTCCTCTGTTCAGAAGAACTAGAATCCGTAGAAGTAGTAGGTTGCTCTGTCCTGAGCGCAAGATCTAGATCCATGCAGCCGAGAACAATGAGAATGTTCTCCTTCCAATCCTTAAAATTTGTACCATTGAGGATTGGAACTGAATTTAAGTTAGCAGAAATAGTAGCAACACTTGCTGAAAAGAGAACACAAGAATAATAACATAAATAACATGCTCATTGTGAATAAATTAAAATAAATGGTAAATCTCATCTAAAGATACCTAGTGCAACAATAATATCAAGTCTTTGGACAGTAATATTATTTGCAAGTGGTACTCTTGTTGTAATAATCAAACACTAACAATAATGCATGACAAATAATAAACATATCTTTGGATCGATTTATTAAATTCATAAAAAATAATAATTATAACCTTATAATTGTTACGTGTTTATTATCACAGGTAAATATATAATTTTGTTAAGTATAAATCTTCCTTTGGGCCGATTAATACTCACATAAATATATACATTTACACCTTAATTAATACCTGAATAATATCTCAATATTTCAAATAAAATTAAATTCAAATAATAGAGGTCACTTTGGTGACATATAATTTAAATTTAACTTAATTTAAAATAATAGATATTAATGGACCCATATAATCCATTTAATATTTAAATCTACATTATAAAATAAGTTAATTAAATTATTTTATCCAAATAATTTAATTAAATTATTTTATCTAAATAATTAAATTTAATGGATTATTATTGAAGGGGAATATATATATATATATGCTTAGTTAGAGTATCTGCCATCTTCTAAAACGTGGTTTGCGGTTTCAATACGTGAAAATCGAAACCACTACGTCTCCAACTTGAAGCGTTTTTTTTTTAAAATTTGGTAGAATGTCCCAAAAAAACGCCTTGTTCAGGAAAATCGTAACTTTAATCGACAGTCCAAAATGTCTCCAACTTTAATCGACACTATGCATGGCATCGTGGTAACCGTAACTTTAATAAGCATTAATATATATATTAAACTGAACGTGGTGTCCAGTTTAATATATAAACCGTAACTTTAATAAGCATTAATATATATATTAAACTGAAGTTGGTGTCCATTGAAATCATGAATTTACTAAAATCGAAACTTTCTGAAACTGACGTCTCAATCCCTGACATCTCAATTCCGCCATCGTTCCTTCGGCCGAACCATTGTCATCAACCGGCAGTCCATAAAAAAAACAAAAAAAACATTACCAACGCCGTTCCATTACAGCGGCAATTTCCAGTCATCACTGGATCATCATGATCACCAGATGCTACCGAAAATCGGCCAAGGATTTGGCCGATGTATACTATATTTCGGCAGCCCGACTAAATAAATAAACGAAAAAGAGAGTTCTTACGGAACTCAACAATCAACAGAATACATGATGAATAAGATTGTCAGACGAAATTGCTGGCGTACGAGAATCAAAATAGAAAAGTTTCTTAAGAATTGGAAATAGATAGTTCTGATACCAATTGTAGAAAATAAATCTTAAGTTGAGAGATCTTGATGAACAATATCTCTATTCCACTTCTTAAGAAATAATATGCATGATGATTAACCAAAGTTGCGGAAGCATACCGAAATCCATTGCTTGCAATCGATCCTCGGAGATGATCTTCAATCTGCAGATTTCCTTAGGTTTCCGAAGAGTTTTGTCGATGGGAAACAAAACAAAAGCATCGTCTGCAAACTGTGACCATAACCTCCTATTTATAGAATCCAAAGGTTGCCTTTTTCTAATTTGGCCCCTCAACAAATTAGAATTAGCACATGGTATCCACAATATTTTATTCATAACAATTAAGCTCTTCCGTCAAATTACATAATTCCAAAATTTAGATCACAATATTTTTGACTTATTTAATTGATGACATACAACATTTATAATTTATAATTATGACCCTAAAATTCTAACATCGATATCACAGTACTTCAGCTGTGCAGTCACTTTGGAAATATCCTCAGAGAGATCACATAGAACTTCAGTCATACACTCACTTTAGGAACATCTCCAACTGAGAACATCCTTAAAAAGATTACACAAGACTTCAACCGTACACTTACTTAGGAACATCCCCAACCTAGAACATCTTTGAAAAGATCACACAAGTATTCAGAAGTGCACTCACTTTAGGAACAAAACATCTTTGAAAATATCACATAGGACTTCAATCGTGCACTAGCTCACTTTGAAAACATCCCGACTAAGAGCATTCCCATAACAGATCACACTACCACTACGTGAACATCCTTGACCAGCAGTGAAGTAGTCAGGATTTCAATGAGAGAGGGTGAATTCAATAAATTAAAAAAATTAATACAATATTAAATATTTATCCATTGGTTCTAGTTGAAACAACGATATGTCGATTCCAAAAGCTTATCTATGACTCAAAGTCGAACACTTTCTCATAATATTTAACATTCCAACATATATAAGACCTTTATTTCAATCTAAATAATCATCTTAACTATTAACTTAATAAAATAACGTTTATATTTTACAATTCTCCTTCAATTAATGCAACAAGAAAGAAGAAAGGAATAATTTACTCTTGTTGTTGTTGTGGTTGGACAAAGGGGATAAGAGTTGCTTGTAAAGAGCTTCCTGCCGAAAAAAATAAAAGGAAGATCGTTTCTTTTGCGAAAAATAGAAAAGAGAAGATAGGGAGGAAGAAGCAAAAGAAGATAACTTTACCTTCTTCGTTAGCAACCTTGACTAGTTTCGGTCAACTTGGAATTGATACAAAGAGTGTAAGGCAAGGTAAAATAGGATTATTCTTGCGGTGCTAATAAAAACATAGAAAACATGAAAAGAGGGAACTACAACAAATTATTACCTTTCAAGGTAATACAATGCTTTTCTGTACATTTAGAAAGATTGGTATATTACCTTTCAAGTTTCATTACTATTACTACAACAAATTATTGAGAAATAGCTTCTGATGTATGGTGCTAGGAACACTATGGGTTGTCCCCACGAGATGGATTGATTGTTAGCCACTAAGAGATCTAGGGTCAAAACCTAGCAAAGTCAGTATGTCTGTCCTCTCCACGTACTAACCATAGCATCCGGGCTAGTAGCCCTCGTGATTTACCTCCTCCGTATTGGTCCTAGGATGGATTAGTGGGGGCGCTGAGAGCGATTACCATAAAAACAATATGAATTAGTTTTAATTGTACTTTCTTATAGAAAATATAGTCTTCCACATGCAAAATCTATTATCAATATATTTAAAATTTGTTGTAGTGCCAGCATTTGCATCACATACATGGCATGCTTATCTAATATGATTGTGATGGCGCCAGCTGATGAACCTGTAAACCTCTTGATGTGGAGCTCATAAGAAGGCTGGCAAATGCATAAGAAGGCTCACTGTGGAGGATGGTCCTATTAGAGGTTTCGATCCTTGAGTGGGCTTCTTTATAAGCAGCTCAAAGGTAACTTATGTTCAACGAATTAATGAACTTTTTAATCTCTTGTAATTGAGCTTGAACTTTTTAATCTGTTGATCTGAAATTTGATTTTCATTACAGGCATGGTCAATGGTTTTGACAGATACATCGACCATGGATCTATGAACTAAACTGAAGTGTTGTGGACTTCCAAGATTGGAAGTCAGTGAATTGGTATCAATTTGCACTTCCTATTGTGGCTAGCCAAACATATTCAATAGATTTCTAAATTACCTATATGGGTTAATGTAATGAGATATTTGTAATATATTCTGAACTATCACTATCAGTTAATGAGTAACACCTTACTTTCATCGTTATTGTTGCATATCGAAGGGTTGTATTCTTATTATCTTTTCATGAGTAATTCTAAGTCCAAGCTTGTATTTTGATTGCTGCATATCAAAGTTCAAGAATATCGAAGGGATGTAATTTTGCGACTGGATGAATTATGAGAATATTTAAATTTTAAATTTGAATTATATATTTTAAATAAATATTAATGATAATTGTATGATATTTTAATTACAGCGTACATTGCGCACTGCGAATGCTATTAATTGTAGCATGCGACGCGTGCTGCAAATGCTCTTAATTGCAGCACGCAGCGTGTGCTCTTAATGTCTTATGACTTTTAACAGTTTGCAATTATACAATATGCGATATACGTTGTGGATAGTATAATTGCGCGCTACGAAAAGTCAAATTTATTATAGTGCAGGCTCCTTTTAAAAATAATTATCCCATGTTGACTCAAGTTTTCAAATTGCCCCAAATCAATACCAAATCTCATGTATTTTTTTCTAAATTTAGAAATTGAATGAAATGGATCCCCACCCATAGTCCTGTATATAATGTGAACGACCCACTAAAAATAAAATAAATGGAAAACCACGAGTTCCTTTTAAAAAATTTTATCTTGTGTTGATTCATGTCGTCAAATTACCCCAACCAATACCAAATCTCATATATCTTCTAAATTATCATTTGAACAAATTGGATTCCCGCTCATAATCCTCTATTTTTTTTAAAAAAAATACATATAATGTGAATGACCCACTAAGATTAAAATAAACACCCATTAAAAAATAAAATAATTAAAAAACCACAAGTTCCTTTTAGAAAACTTTACCTCGTGTTGACTCATGTTGTCAAATTGCCCCAATCAATATCAAATTTCATGTATTTTTCTAAATTATCATTTGAATGAATTAAATTCCCGCTCATAGTCCTCTAATTCTTTCAAATAAATTAATATAAAAAGTGGAACACCCACAAAGAATACAATAAAAGAAAAGCTAGTGATGCTGACTCATATAGTCAAAATTTCTCAATCACTACCGCATCTCATATGTTTTTCTAAAAATTATATGAACCGAATACAATAAAATAAATTGTAAATTAATAATTGCAAACTAACAATCTAATTTTAAGTGTGCCTCTATGTTCTTAATTTACCTTCTACTCTCCTGTCTAATAATTCTTTTTCAAAAAAAAAAAATCAAAGAAAGTCTCTCTTAATTTATATACTCTCTCGTCTAATAATTAATTTCAGTACAAAACTAGTACAATTACAAAAGAATCAAATGGGAAAAAAAACATTTTCTAAAAACAACACACCAAAAACTTCATTTTTTGAAAAAAAAAAAGGAAATGGAAATCAACAACACCAAAATGCCCATTCAAGCAAAGACCAAAAGAAGGAGATAACCAAGTCAAATCAAAAAAGAACAAAAGAATGGCATAACTCTTCACGTCAACACATATTCAAAACCTAAATGACAACAAACTTCTCCTTCAATGAAAAAAAAAGAGAACATATGACAGAGCAAAGAGACCAACTATTGGTGAATGGTGAGACGAAAGTTTATCTATCCTCATCATTTATGCAGGCATTCAGTCAGCTAATATGGTTACTTTGTGCAGTACATGGGGAAAGGAGAAGGTCTCCTGTTAGTACAGACTTGTACTGCTCTTACTGTTCTAGGGTTTGAAAAGTAAGTTTGTAGTTTTATATTTCATTTTGACAGGTAGGTTCTTTGATTTTTTATTATATTGCTTGATCTAGGGATTCTGCATCATGGTTCAATTGGCTTCATCTACTTCATAACTGAGATGATAAATAAATAAAAATATACCATTTAAAGTAGAGGGATCGAAACTCAGGATTGACAAAACATAAATTCATAAATCCCTGATGGGGGCGCTGGAGAGATGAAAACTCAGTCATGGTGATTTACTTTCCCCCGGATTTATTTTGATGTGGGATAATCATACGAATCGGTAGGATGACAAATTTCATTTTTGCTGATTCAATTGGCTTCATCTAATTATGCAAGCAATGTGGCTTGTTTCAACTCTTTCATCCATCACAGTTCGTTTCACATCAGTTTGTTTATTTGGATAAAAGGACAGCATGCATTAATATATGATAATAAGGCTAGTGTTCAAGATTTAATGATAAAAGGAAGAGATTAGCAACATGCATTAATATATGATAATTAGAGCATGAACAAAAAGAATTGAACTTTAGTGTTTTTTTAAAATTATATAAATGTATTATTAAAGAAGTATAATTGAGCATCTTAAATAGGATTAAATTAGAGTTCGAGACAAGATTTATATGAAATTATAAATCCGTCCCAGAAAGCTGCCAAATTTGTCTCACTTGATGAACTGGTCTTATAAGTATCTAAGTGTTTAAGCTAAGCAACCTTCTGAAATTAAGCAAGAGAGTGCACCGGTTGGGTTGATTAGTTAAATCGTTAATTAAGTAAATGATTTATACTTTTTATATGTATTGAATATTTTTTACTAGTTTAATAAATTGTGCCTTATCACATGTGAGAGTTGAATTCTCCTCCTCATCTTAAACTTGACACAACATCAACTAGATCCTATCGAGGTAACTTTTTGATCCCAGCTATACTATATTTTGTAAAAAATTTTTATTTAAATGGGATACGAATAGTGGAACACTGGACTGTCCATCGTAAGCGCTTCCCATTTTATCCTTACGGTCGGTGAAAAATTTCTATAGGATCAGACTGATCTTTGGAAATTCAACATTATTCAATCTCATTTTATCAAGACATACTTAATGCAATCTACTCCAGGCCAAATTAAGCTAGGTCACAAGCAATCCCAAGAATGATAGATGGACATGAGTAGAGTAAGAGCCGAGGTGAGGGCGATGATGACGATGACTCTCCTTAATTTTTTAATAGAAGAAATGAGCATTATGTAAGAAATAAGTCCCTCTTTGATGGACCTATTAACTGAGGTGTTTTGATAGTAAAAATCTCTTATCAACTAGTGGAATCGTGTCTTCAAAAATCCCTTACGGGGTTTCTGAATATAGAGTCATTTCGGCGGTGGGTCGGTCACTATAAAAAGTTTACCAGGACAGTTTTGCCCCTAGGATTATGGTGCAACGGTAGGGCGACTAGTCGTTACCCTAGGCATCTGCGGTTTAATCCTTAGCAATGGTGTATTTTGCAGGAATTTTTCCTCCAAATAAGGCGCGAACCCTGGGATGCTAAGCTTTTAGACCATCCATCGTAAGCGCTTCCCGATTTATCCTGGTGATCGGTAAAAATTTTTTCATAAAATCAAATTGATTACCTTAAATTCATCTGCTACATGATCTAACATTATTTTTTTTCTTTCAACGTAAAATTAAAATTTTCGTCTCTCCAGTATGAAATTACTGACTGTCTCTGACGCGAGTGGTTCACCCTTAGTTCACACCTCTAATTTTATTAGAGGGTTGAAGTCAGATAAAGGAAGAATCTATAAATGGTGAAGTAGGTCGAGTTGTTGGCTTCAAGGCTGGTGGTGGTAGGTCAACAGCTCGATCGCTAACCTAATCACGCCAACTGAATATTTATATAATTAAAAGTTGAAATTATGAAACTATTTAGGACCCAAACACAAAATTCAAATATGATGAATTGACGGGTCGGGTCTGAGACCCGGTTTCCAAAGTCAAAGCCTGTGGTGTGAGCTTACCGGATCGGGCGTGAGACCCGATATCCTTGTGAGGGCAAACAGTGGAATCATACCTGTCGGTTATTCTTGATCCTTCGCGTAGACGGCCAGCCGGCGGATTAAATAATAATTATTATTATATTTCGAAAAAAATTCAGAAAATAATTATTTTAAAAACGGTTTTTTTCTCGCAGCTAAAAATATCATAATCGTGTAGAACTACCTTAGCGTTCTTTTGGCCGTCGGATCACTGACTCTCACCAAATCATCGTTTTCGTCTTTTTAGGAAGAAATAGGGGCAATTATGTAATTTCATTCCTTGTCTGCCCGACAAAAGCGTCGGGTTGTTTCGGCCTTTCTTCGTTTTTCTGCCAATTTTTTTCCTCTCTTTTCCCCTCTTTTTAATCCTCCCTCCTCCTCCTCTCAAGTCCTCACTCTCTCGAGTTCTTCGATGGCTCCCAGCTCGCGCGACATCCAATTGACGGCGGGCGGCGGCCGCTGGGGCACCTCGGCGAGGGACGAGGACGGCGGCGACTTGGAGGGCGTCCGCCTCCTCGATTCCTACGACGAGGAAGCGGCGGCGGCGGAGCCAGCGGGGACCGGGAGGGGGGATTCGGAGAAGGAAGCGAGGCGGATTCAGGTCAGGGTCGCCGGGATGACGTGCTCGGCCTGCACCAGCGCGGTTGAGGGCGCGATCTCCACCCTCCCTGGCGTCGCCCGGGCCACCGTCTCCCTCCTCCAGAACAAGGCCCACGTCGTATTTGATCCCGCTCGCGTAAAGGTGGGATTCTTTGTGGCGCATTATTTTGGTGTTTCTCCGGTTGACTTCTATTCTCATTCAGTTTTGATACTGCCATTTTATAATTTTGCTGGATCGCGAGCTGTGTTGGAAAGTTGTATTTTCTTCGAGGTTTCATATTTTTTTTGGAAGAGAAAAGGAAGTTATGCATACCTATGCATATGTGTGTTTGGGGGTTTGGGTCGACGAGAATCTGGTTGAAACCAAAAACCTTTTTGGCCTTGTCGTATTTTGATTCCGTGCCAATAGTTTCATCCCAGCTGGAGGAAAACTATTGAGAACTAGGGTAATCTTGTGAGATCAGGTGATCGCATCCCTCTATATCAATGTCTCCTCCCTCGTTTATCACATTTTGGGCTATTTGAACTATGGTCAATGATGTGCCTATATTAAGTGAGCGTCACCCTCCCACCCTACTTACTAATCATTTTGGGATAGATTGGGCTATGCCTTACTTATAGTTGATATTTTATTTCAAACAAAATACTTCAACAACAACGACAACCAAACCTTTATTACACCAAGGTCGGCTATATGGATCCTCCAATGTCATCCCTAGTATATTCTCATTATATTTAAATGATTGTATTATTGTTGCTAACTAAGTCTTCTTTAGTCTCTCTCTTCCTCAATTAATGTGTCTATTTGTCAATACCTCACATTGCCTAAATGGGATATTTATTGATCGCCTAAGTATATGTCCATACCATCTTAAACATATCTTGAGTTTTCCCTCAATAATTGCAACCCTGATTTTCTTTCTAATATTTTCATTTCCTATCTTATCCATCCTTATATGTCCATCTAGCCACCTTAATATTCTCATCTTTGTGACTCTCAATTTCTGCTCATGTGTTCACTTTATAGCCCAACATCCAACTCTATATAAATAGTAAGTCTAACCGTTGTTTTGTAAAACTTCCCTATAAGCTTTAGAGGTATCTTACGATCACAAAGAACACTTGACACCCTTCTCAATTTCAACCATCTTGCTTGTATCTATGTAAAATATTCTATCAATCTTTCTATCCTTTTGTAAAAACAATCTTAAATACTTAAAGTATTCGGTTATGAGTTATTCGTCATTTTCTATCTTAACAATTGTCTTATTATATTTACTATTGCTAAATTTAAATTTCATATATCTTGTCTTTATTTTTCTAAGCATAAAACCTTTGCTAACTTGCTTAACATTATTATAAACAGGGGAAGTGTGTTGCATGCACCATTTGTACAATAAGGTGATGCAAGTTGTTATGTGTTTCACAACTGCTAACTTGATACTAGTCCCTATGCAGGATGAAGACATAAGAGATGCAATTGAAGATGCAGGATTTGAAGCCGAACTTCTTCCAGAATTTAACAATAGCCAAACAAGGTCCCAAAAGACCTTGACTGGGCAGTTCAGGATAGGAGGCATGACTTGTTCTGCCTGTGTAAATTCCATTGAAGGTATCTTGACAAAACTTCCTGGGGTGAGAAGAGCTGTTGTTGCTTTGGCAACATCGTTAGGTGAAATCGAATATGATCCGTCAGTCATTAAAAAGGATGAAATTGTTTCTGCAATCGAGGATGCGGGCTTTGATGCTTCTTTTCTGCAAAGCAGCAAGCAAAATAAAGTTTTGTTGTGTGTTGATGGACTCACAAGCGAAATAGAAGTACGGAATATACAAGGAATATTAAGGAATCTGAAAGGTGTGTGTCAATTTGAGATGAATTTTAGCCTTTCAGAAGTGGAAGTCGTCTTTGATCCAGAAGCTGTTGGTTTGAGGTTGATTGTTGATTCCATTGAGAAAGGAAGCAATGGTAAGTTAAAGGCACATGTACAAAGCCCTTACACACTAGCTACTTCAAATCATGTAGAAGAATCCTCAAAAATGCTTCGGCTTTTTGTCTCCAGTCTGCTTCTCAGTGTGAGTTTGATCCTTAGCATTGTTAACTGAGTTCACTATATTTTTCTAACATGAAGATCTAGGAACTTTTTCATTCTACTGAATTTTTTAACCAAACTGATATTCTTCTAGATCACTAATTATTGGTGATTTTATATTACAGATTCCTGTCTTCTTCATACGGATGGTTTGTCCTCTTATTGGTTTATTCAATTCTTTCTTGCTCATGCACTGTGGACCTTTTCTAATGCGCGATTTAATCAAATGGGCGCTAGTGAGTATTGTTCAGTTTGTTATTGGTAAAAGATTTTATGTGGCAGCGTATAAAGCACTAAGACATTGGTCTACGAACATGGATGTTCTGGTTGTACTTGGGACTTCTGCATCTTATTTTTATTCAGTTGGTGCACTGTTGTATGGCACATTTACTGGCTATAATCCTCCAATATATTTTGAGACAAGTGCTATGATTATTACATTTGTTTTGCTTGGGAAATATTTGGAAGTTGTTGCCAAGGGTAAAACATCAGATGCTATCAAGAAGCTGGTTGAACTTGCCCCTGCAACAGCTATGTTGTTGATCAAAGATGAAGGTAAAACTGTTATTTGGTATCTGGGAAAGTATTAACTGATAGAGATTTCAAAATCATAGTTGTTATGTGTGTCTATTTCTTTCCATTTGTATGTTTCTTGGCCATCCTGATTATAAAAAATTAAGGTGCTGATGTTTATCCTCCCATATGATTATTGAAGTTCTGTTAATACATAACTGAGTCATGTAGTCTTTTGGATTGCAGAAGGGAGATATATAACGGAAAAAGAGATAGATGCACTCTTAATTCAACCAGGTGATATCTTAAAAGTTCTTCCAGGTTCAAAAATCCCTTCTGATGGTATAGTAGTTTGGGGTACAAGCTATGCTGATGAAAGTATGGTCACTGGTGAATCTATACCTATCCCCAAAGAAGTTTGTTCTACTGTTGTTGGAGGTACAATGAACTTACACGGTGTCATTCATATTCAAGCCACAAGAGTAGGATCTAACACGGTTTTGAGTCAGATCATTTCTCTGGTGGAGACTGCCCAGATGTCCAAGGCTCCAATCCAGAAATTTGCAGATTATGTCAGTAACTGCAGCAATCCTTTTTCCTGATCATTTATCCTTTCAGCAACTATTTATTCTATTTTATTTCATTTTTTCATGAACATCATTATTATACTGCAGTGATGATTTTGCCTTTGCTGGACATCTTTTGCTTTATTTTAATTTTGTCTAATATGCCATTGATATTCTTTAATTGATGGTTTGGCTGGATATCTTTCACAATTTCTTTTTTTGTTTTTATTTCATAATACATAATTTCATTTTGTGGTTTCAAATTTTAAAATTATTTGTTAGTTTCCAATGATATTTCTGTTTTTCCATGCTGATGCACAGAGCTGAACGCCACAATCCACTCTTCCTGTTGTGTGAAAAAAATATGAAATGAATAATAAATTCCATTGTATTTCTGTAATTTTTTGATCGTTTTCAACTAGTCATCCTAGAGGAAAGCAAGGGTTTTGTAGATTATAATGGTCTCCTTGGTTGACAGCAAATTTGCGGTTGCAAATAGCAATGACAATAAATACCCATTACCAATTGTGGGGTTTTGGTTATTCCATCCTTTTGCAAATTGCAAACCCATTTCCAGTAACTCTTAAAACTGGAAACTCATAGCAGTGTCAGAAGTGACATTTCCCCTTGATTATCGTTTGCTAGGCATTGCTTAATTATGCAACCAACGCACTCTAAATGTCTAGCAGGAAAGTGGGTTATTCATAACAAGAAGGATCCAAGTCATATATAGTCATAGGCTTGATATCATGATTGTATTCATGCAAGCATTAGCATAACCATACACAAGTGGAAGTTCTTTATTACAATTTCTTCCTTGAGGAGTTGATATTGGAGACCGCTTCTCAAAAGCATAATTTGTTTGAAGCATCCATCACGATTAACAGAATTTTCCACAATTAACAAATGTTGTTAAAGGGTGCTAGTATGAGAGATTCATCAAGCCAATAGTCAGTTACCTTTATTTATACCAAGAATTGATGTGCTAGTGTTTTTTAAAAGTCTAAAGATAGCAAAATAATAACACATTCTTCAGAATTTTTGCCATTACGTTTAATGAATTAGTGAATTACATGACAAAGCATTCTCTGCTGTGTATTTTTCATAAAAATTCCTTGCAAACACAGAATTTGCAAGAACTATGCAGATGAGTCTGCCTGTGCTGCCATTGTTTGTTCTATCAGCAATTTGGTGAACACGCATGGGGTTTCATACGTTATATTTCCTAGTATCATACATGTAATGAATAACTTGCAGTCTGTCTTGCCTTCGTACAATCTATTCACTGTGGATTAGCACTCCAACTTTTCCAGTATCCTACATGACTTCATCTAACTGATATTTTCCAGACCGGTGAATATAAAAAAACCCACCCAATTTCTCTTTTTCTTACATGCTATTTGTACATATTGTAGGTTGCCAGCATCTTTGTTCCCATTGTTATATCCATCTCCTTGTTGACATTCTTGGGATGGTAAAAGCTCACACTCATCCTTCAGTTTTCAGATATACTTTTTGAAATTTGAATTTGGTGCTTATTATTCTGTTTATCCTCTTTAGGTTTTTCTGTGGATTATTGGGAGCTTATCCTAATTCATGGGTCGAGGAAAGTAGCAATTGTTTTGTTTTCTCACTGATGTTCTCAATATCTGTGGTGGTTATTGCTTGCCCTTGTGCCCTTGGTCTAGCAACTCCAACTGCAGTCATGGTTGCTACTGGTGTGGGTGCTTCTCATGGAATCCTAATCAAAGGAGGTGATGCTTTGGAGAGAGCTCAGAACATTAGCTATGTTATCTTCGATAAAACAGGAACTCTCACCCAAGGAAAAGCTGCTGTTACCACTGCAAAAGTTTTTGCAGAAATGGAACTTGGAGACTTTCTTACTTTAGTTGCATCTGCAGAGGTGAGTCAAGGAATTAGTGTTTTCATGACAAAATTTATTCCATCAGCAACTCCAATATTAACACAGGTTCCATCCATTTTTGCTGTATTGTTGTAGTTCAGGCTAGCAGTGAACACCCTCTCTCTAAGGCAATCCTAGATTATGCCTATCATTATCACTACTTTGATAAGCTTCCTACGAGTGATGCCACAAATCAGAGTAGAGATCAAATCTTGTCAGAATGGCTTCTGGAAGCCATCGACTTCTCTGCTCTTCCTGGAAGAGGTGTGCAGTGCTTGATCAATGGAAAAAGAGTCCTGGTGAGTTTGTCAGCCAGTTTTTATCTCTCCCACTCTGTGAGTGGGTGTTCCTTGTTTGAATCTTTGGTTGCTTCGATATCATGGATAGGTTGGCAATCGAGCTCTATTAGCTGAAAATGGGGTCACTGTTCCTACAGAAGCTGAAAATTTCTTGGTTGACTTGGAATTGAATGCTAAAACTGGTGTTCTTGTGGCATATGATGATAGTTTCATTGGAGTCCTTGGGATTGCAGATCCCCTAAAACGAGAAGCAATGGTTGTTGTACGAGGCTTACAGAGGATGGGTATCTGTCCAGTCATGGTAACTGGCGATAATTCAAGGACTGCACATGCAGTTGCAAAGGAGGTTTGATTCTTGGTTTTGTTATTCACTGGATTAAAAGTAGGTTTTACTCTCTGAACATGCTGCAGTTTTTACTTCTAGACCCAGTTTCATTTCGTACTTCATTTGTAAATTAGAAAAAAAATGATATACCAAAACAGTCAAACTTGGGGTGACCGATCCGGCTCCACAAAGTTTTCCATCGACTGCTAAGGTAGATCGGAAAGTACTCATGGCGGACGGTCTAGAAGTTCAACATCACATGATTGCGATTTTCATTTGGTGGAAAAATTTCTACAAAATATGACGTAACTGAGGATCGAACCGCGGATATCTGAGTGACAACTAATCATCCTTCCTCTATACCATAGTCCCGGGGGCTTCATTTTAGTAAATTATAGCACTTTAACATAATTTCATTTCACCCTTAAATTTTAGTAAGAAATGAACTGATTGAGAATTTCAATTATTTTTGACAATCCATGCCTCCGTAGATAAGTGTCTATATCATCAGCATTACATTTACTATATGATTTTTTTTTTTGGAACTTGAGATCTGGTGCTTTTCTATGATCTTGTTTTTGCATAACTCTTCTTAATAGGGTTCAAAATTTTAAAATTTACCAACTTCTTTCAAAAGAGCGCTAACCCCACCAAAAATATTTCTTCTTTCCTCAGGTTGGAATCGAAGATGTTAGAGCTGAAGTAATGCCAGCGGGAAAAGCAGATGTGATACGCTCGCTTCAAAAAGATGGAAGCATGGTCGCGATGGTTGGTGATGGCATAAACGACTCCCCTGCTCTTGCTGCTGCTGATGTCGGAATGGCCATAGGTGCTGGAACAGACATTGCTATCGAAGCTGCAGACTATGTCTTAGTGAGAAATAACCTTGAGGATGTGATCACTGCCATCGACCTCTCAAGGAAGACCTTTGCTCGGATCCGGTGGAACTACTTCTTCGCTATGGCATACAACGTCATTGCGATTCCTATTGCAGCTGGCCTCCTTTTCCCCCTCGTGGGACTTCGAATGCCGCCATGGTTGGCAGGCGCTTGCATGGCTTTCTCGTCGGTAAGTGTCATCTGCTCGTCGTTGCTTCTGAGAAGGTACAGAAAACCTAGGCTCACCACAATATTGCAAATAACAGTAGAGTAATGTGTGAATCTCTTGCCGTGCTTTTTACTACGAGAATGGTCCTGCTATACGAGTGCCGTCAACATCTTTGAAAAGATCAAATAGAGAAGGACCAACCATGCCATTAGCCATGGAGGGTCTGCTTGTTCATAGAAATCAATCCCCGACTTGAAATTGATATTTGTGATTGCCTTGTTTTCTGTTTGATACAGTTTCCTTCTCTCTTCTCTTAGAGAGTAAACATTTAGGCGAGCATATCCGCGGATAAATGGAGTCAAGGTGAAAGGGATTATGCGAGTTAGATCGAAGTGTCTATTATGTCTCTTTTCATATAACTTCGACTCTCCTATAGAAGCCGCCTCATCTAATAATGTGCCGTATGGTTTTATGTCTATGAGGATCCAACTTATAACTTTAATGGGTTTCAACTGTTGATTAACCGTTTGGACATGTGTTGATATCTCATTGGCTAAACTAGATCATGTGGGATGCACATGCCGCCAATCCTAGCACCTTTTGGATTAGCAATTAATTTTATCTAATATCATTTATGCTTCGTCTAACTCATCTATTTAATCAAATTAATTAGGCTGTATTTAGTAGGAGATAATATAATTGAGTGTGTAATATAATCAAATTTGTAATGTAATTAATTATATTATTATGTTTGGTAACGAGTTGTATGTAATCTTTGATAATCATAGACTACATTTAGTGAGAGGTAATCCATCCTGTAATGTAATCAAAGATTGACGGTTGACGACCGACAACAACGATCGACGACCATGGTTGGCGACCGATGACCGCCGTCGGTCGGCCGACAACCGCCGTCGGTCGGCCGACGACCGACGACCGATGGCCGATCGTCGTCGGTTAGCCGGCCGGCGACCGACGATCGCCGTTGGTCGGCCGACCGGCGACCGCCGCCGACCGGCCGGCGAGGCCATGGCCACGAAGGGTTATGCCGATAGGTTTCGGGAATAGAGGGTAGGGAATGTAATCGGATTACATGGTTTTAATTTTGTAATCGAGATTACAAATCTTGACTACTTTTGTAATCGAGATTCTATTACATTACAATTTTAAAATTATTCCAAACAAAGGAATTCAACTTGTAATGTAATCTTGATTACATTACAGGATCGATTATCCCTATCAAACGCAACCTGCGTTTGGTAAGAGGTAACGTAATCGAGTCTGTAATGTAATCAAGTTTGTGATTGTAATATAATGTAATCAAGATTACATTACTATGTTTGGTAACGAGTTGTATGTAATCTTTGATAACTATAGACTGTGTTTGGTGAAGGGTAATCCATCCTGTAATGTAATCAAAGATTGACGGCTGACGACCGACAACGACGACGGACGACCATGATTGACGACCGCCGTCGGTCGGTCGGCAACCGACGACCGTCGCCAATCGGCCGGTCGGCCGGTGACCGGCCGCCGCCGCCGGTCGGCCGGCGGCCGGCCGCCGTCGGTCGGCCGGCCGGCAACCGGTGAACGGTCGGCGGTCGGCGGTCGGCCGACGACCTGCGACCAACGACCGATTGGCGACCCCCGCCGCTCGGCCGACGACTTTGCAAGCTGTAATGTAATCGGATTACATCGTTTTAGTTTTGTAATCGAGATTACAAATCTTGAGCCACTTTTGTAATCGAGATTAAATTGCATTACAATTTTAAAATTATTTCAAACAAAAGAATCTAACTTGTAATATAATTTTGATTACATTATAGGAGGGTTTATTTCCTACCAAACGCAGCAGTGTTTAAAAAACAAATAAATTTTTGAGTAGATCGATTTTAAAATTTTGGTCGGTTATTTTATAATCAAATTTTACCTGCTATCATATTGAGTATTTCTATTTTAAAAGTACTGATAATCAAATAAGTCAGAGAGTTCAATAATATACAATTTATATCTCGTCAGCGTACTAATTCCTTGAACTCCAAGGATGCAAATATGTTATTTATATCTCGTCCCGCGTACTAATTCCTTCAACTCCAAGGCTGCAAATGTGCTGAAAAAACTTCGATCATCTTCCCCGATGGGCTCAAATATTCGATTAAAATTAAATAAATCCATTTTTTTTTCAAATTAACTAATTCAAACTATCGAACTTTTTAATAAAAATTAAATTATTGAATGGATAAAATATCAATTAATTGAATTGAAAATTGAATTAAATAATTTTTTAAAATATTATTAAAAATTTATAGGTTCACTTGTTTAGAAATTTATTGATCAATTTTTTATTTTTGTTTAATTTACTGATTAATTTTTTTATTTTGATTTATGTGGTTTATTTGATTTAATCAAAGAAAAAAATTTTAAAATTAAAATTTAATCGAATTAATTGATAATATATATATATATATATATATATATATTATAAAAACTAAAATTTTAAAATTATTAATTGGATTTTAAAATTCGATCCATTTTTATGATTAATTTATTCAATTTAATCCTTTACTTCCCACGCAACGTTTCACAATCGTACGCATGCAGTCCGTGACTGAATTCACATGTCACCGTGGGTTCCACCTAAACCTGCTTAGCTAACGACCTGGTCAATTACTTCATCCTTTCACACCATAGAAGTCAATCGTCAATGATCTTATAATTTCTTTTTCTCCCTAAGCCGAGAGATGAAACACTTTTTTTTTTAAATTCAAATGTCTCATAAATTAGTCATCAGATAAATCTGAAAATACTAGTGGCCATTACAAGAATTATTGAATTTAACAAACAAAATTTTAGTTCCTAATTGGTAGCTATATGTCGATTGATTAACTATCAAAATTTTCGTCGCTACTATTTTGGTCGCCAACATCATTTAATGATGGAATTTAGTTTTCATGTCTACAATTAGTGACGAAATTAAACTACTATAGATTTTTTTATCGCTATTTTTGTGACGAATTAGCGATGAAAATAAATTTCATCACTAATTTTAAATTACATTTTGACAGAACCTCCTCTAATTGAGCTTTCAATTATGGGTACATTCAATAAAGATACATTAAACATTAACATCAATAGTTACAACTAACAATACATTCAACATTAACTATATCAACAAAACAAGCATATATTAATAAACCAATGATACATTCAACGGTTACAAACCAATGATACATTCAACGTTAATTATATCAACAAAACATTGTGTTGCCAACAAAAACCAAATACATCCACCCTTCCCGATTTACTTTAGTTGGAAAAATTTTAGTGGGACTGAACCGATCACTCTTAGAATTAGTCAGTTCAAAAAACTGGATATATAATATCAATTAAAAAAAATCAAATATTTCCATTAGAAAAACAATGCCTTAGAGTTCAAATACAATACATCTCATCATGATAAAAAACTAGTACATTCATTAGGGATGACAATGAGTCGGGTTCGGATTAGATTTTATATTCTCCGTATTCATATTCATTGGGTATCGAATATCCATCTGAATATCTATACCCATTAAATGATCGGATATCTTGTATACTAATAATTTTTCTTCTTTCAATCCAAATATATCATTCAACAAAAGTATATTAGAATTAACATTATATTTAAAAAATATATATATCTATAATTTTAAAAATAGATTAAACATCTATATAATATTCCTAACATCAACTCAATTTGTTAGTATATATATATATATATATATATATATATATATATATATATATATATATATATATATATATATATATATATATATATATATATATATAATGGGGGTATTCGGGTAGAATATTGGGTATCGATAGTTCCTCTATATCCTCATCCATTTGGGTTGGATATCAAATTCTCGATCCATCAAATTTGAAGGAAATTGTCATCCCTAACATTCATCATTATCACATCTCATCATCCAAACTTGTAATAAGTATAATATAAAATGCAAACACATGGTTCAAACTTTACTAGATTTTCTATTTTGAAATAATCACGTTCATGTATGAATCTAATGTTAAGCTAGATATACACAAAGTCAAAACTATTTATCAAAAAAAAACACAAATCAATAAATACAAGTTTAATATGTTTTTAAAAAAATATATCTTAATGAGAATTTGGATATCTACGGATATTGATAGAATATATCTTTATCTACATCATTCTTGAAAAGATCTAATACAATTAGAGATAAATATAGAATCAAAATTAACAAAATAATTTTGTATATTTTATGAGTGATAAACAAAAAAGCTATGTTGAAGGTCAACACCTCAGAAGATACTTATTAGGAGTGTTCGCGTCTTGAATCTCCTGTGAGTCAAAATGATGTGGCATTTGAAAATTTAGAGTTCATCTATCTATGAAATCTTACATTTGTCACTATACTAACATCTTGACCTAATCTTCCATCAACTACTCGCTACTAACCCAGATTACTCAAATGCCGAGACTTGATCCCTTAATTCTTGATTTTCTTGTTTAAACGTTTGCACTTTAGTAGATGAAGAATTAGGATGTCTCCTGAGCCTAGGAACCATTACACGAACATAAGCGACTTTTACCTAGGTTCTAAAGCTGTAGAGGGAGTTTTTTTTCCTTCAATCAACAACGTTATAATATATATCATCTAGAACATTGTCTGATAGAGTCTATAACTTCTCTTCCTCTATAACAGGCTGAGACGTCTAAGCAACTGATCAATAATTTCATCCTATATAAAAAATATTATTAATATCCAATTAATAAAGTTAGTAATTGTTAAATGTAAGCGAAAATTAAATTTATATTATTTCGTCTATGACCTTTGATAAGTATCGACAAAAGTGTCATTTTTTTTGTGTGTATTAAGAAATATCTCCTAATAAGAGAGACGTCTCTATAAAGTATCTCAAATTTTTTTTTATAAATTAAAATAAGTTCATCAATAATTATAAAATTCTTATATGTTTATTGCAAACTCACCATGTTTATTAAATACTTTACAATAGGTCATGACCCAGCCATATACTTTATGAACCCGATTCTTAGGCCAGCAACCTCAGTGTTTCTATTGCTTCGAGTAATTGATGAATTTTGCTGTCATTTTTTTTATCCCAAGTGTTCTTCCATGCATTCTAAATCTCATATGGTACATGAGATGGTCTTCTTGTTCCCTTTCTTCTCTACTTATATAACAAGTCCTTGAATAGTTTGACACAATAATTGTTTCATATTTCTTTAATTTATGGTTTGTATCCTAACTCCCAAATATATTTTTTTGTAACAATATCGAGAGAATTAATATAAAAGCATATTATATTATACAATATCAATAATATTCAAATTACTTACTAATAATTCCCAATAATAAAAGTCTTCAAATGCGCATTGGTGCTCTTTCATTTTTTTTTTGGCTTATATAAGTAGTTACACTATGACCATTAGGAGTAAAATTATATGAAAAAACTTCCATTTTAATAAAATTAGATGCATTAGAATTACTAATAATATATATCAGTACTTATCAATCCCCAACAATCCTCAAAATAATTTGGTCACTGTATACTACTGTAATATCCAACATGATTACATGTGCAAAATAATATTATAGCACCTACACATAGCAAATAATAATCAAATCAGAATAATATTATAGAACTAGTGAAATTTACATGTAAAAAATAAGCATATCCAAAAATTTAATTATCATTACAATTTGAATCATTAACATTAATAGTTTTTTAAGTTTTCATCGCTATATTCTACTAGTACATCAAACTCCTCACTATTGGGCATCTCTCTATTGTCTATTTCCTCGTGTGTGACATTTACATCTATAGGTAAGTGAGATATGGATTGAATTTGTGAACCCATTGAATGTATCTCCACTTCTTCATTTTGAAATGCATCAGGAATTTAGGCCATGATGAAATTCGGGATATCTATGGTCGAGCGAGGCTTCATTCGATAAACTGCTAACTATTCACTAAATCTTCTCTTCATCTGGTATTCAAGATAGAAAACTTGACTAGTTTGTACTGTGAAAATGAAGAGTTCAAACTTATTGAATCTTTTATTTATATTAATCTCAACTAAATTGTAGTTTGAATGTATTTTGATACATGTTCTTGAAGTCAAATCATATCATGAATATTTGAATAAAACATACCTTTTTATAAGTAAATCAGGATATTCAACCTCAATTATTACCATAGTAATCAAATTCAGTATTAATGTTATTGATAGATCCTTTTACGCAAATACTTGAATTATAGGCTAGTGTGTGAATCATGTTGTGCCATGTGAAATTTGAAGACATCAACATAGTACATAGAGTAGACTTTTATATTATGGAGAGATTCTGATGCAAGATCCATTATCCTTTCATCTTGTACATTTGATATTTTATCATCTTTCATCTAGAAAAATAGTTATAATATAAATTATTGATTGAATAATACACTTTAAGAAACTAATTTAGTCTCTAACTTACAAAGATTTCAAATCAAAATATAAATTCATCTCTAACTTTTTCTTTACCTTACTCTAACTTTTTCTTTACCTTACTTGCACCTATTGATGGATATTGTAGTTGTAATGGTTGTTCGTACAAACTATCAAGGAAGGTAATTTTAAGACATATGATATAACAAACAAACATAAGGAGATATTTTAGTTGAATATAGAAGTTAACTCATTTTATGTAGGGTCTGACTTTATCTCAAGAGTATGTATGTTCCATGATATTATTTTGGATTTAATCATATACAAATAGATGTACCCATTGGCTTACCAGGAAAATTAAAAATTGAAAGCATATTTAGGTCTATCGATTGAGTGTCATAAAAATGTTGAGGATACTTGTGATGTCTGATTTTTATATTATTAATATATGGAGAAAGAAGATATTTATTCAACCAAATAAGCATTATATATTAACCCCTCAACACTTGTTTTGTTACGAATATTATTATTTAATCTCCTCAAAATCATTCAAATGGATATATCCATCTATACTACGCAGGACCAGCTAGTCATGTTTCATAAGGTAAATGAACTGGTAGATATTCCTTTGAATAAAAAAATGCAGGTGGGAAAATGTGTTCAAGTTTGCATAGTATTAGAGGTATTTCTGTTTCTAGCTGAAGCATTTCTGCTATCATAATAACCCTCAATGTTAAATTTCTGAAAAATAAACTCAATTCTGTGAGTACTTGTCAAACATTATTAGGAAGTAGATCATGGAAGGCGATTGGAATAAGTCTTTGTATAAACACGTGATAGTCGTGACTCTTCATTTCAAACATTTTTAATTTATTCATATCTACCCATTGAGCCATATTCGAGGCATACCTATCAAAGAATTTGATTTTTTTTTCAATTAACTACATAAAACTGGCTTACCTTCTTTGTCCAATATATAACAAGCTTTAGAAATTTATTAGTTATTTCATTCTGATGCAACTCAGGTCTTAATTAAGTCTTTCAATTCCTCACATGATTTTACTATGTCTGTAGTTTTTTCTGAAACATATCATAGTATTGAAAATATTATTGAAAAAAAATTATCAACAAGCATCACATCTAAATTATGTCGAATAAGCAGATACTTCCAATATAACAACTCACAAAATATGCTCCGTTTCTTCTACCACACTTGAACATTCATATAATATATTTATTTAAATCATCAGAATTGGTCTGAGTTACTGGTAAAAATCTATAGTTGTCTATTTCCTGAAGGATTTTTTCTCCTGACTTGATTATGAGTAGAAGTTTTTTTACCACTGTATTCTTTATAAACTCTTTCTTATACACCTAAAACGGTGCTCCAAAAGTAAAAATTTATAATGATTATCAAATCAAGATATCTTTCCACTTCAAAGTAATGAAAAAGGCTTCAAAGTCTGTCATACAATGTGGATATGCTAACTTAATTACCAGCAGTGCTCTATTCTAACAATATTGAGTATGTTGGAAAATCACAAATCATCCATAATAAAGCAGAATGCAAGGTAAAATTAGTTTTACATATAATATTATAAGTCTCCGATCCTACATTCTATAATTTTTTTAGCTTAGCAATTAGATGTTACAGAAAAATATCTATCTTCTCTTTTATATTCTTTGGACCTGAAATAAGATGATAAGAAACATATATTCATCTTTCATGTGCATTCATGATATTAAGTTATATGGTATTAATATGAATGCCCAAGATGGATATTGCTATTTAGATTGACCAAATAGTTGAAATACATTTACTGAAAGTCTCAGTCTTATATTACATGGTTTCATTGCAAAGAAAGAAAATATTGTATCATGATGTTTTTATGCAGGGGACTTAGAAGAATGACACATTAGTTTTCCTTGGTCTACATGCTCATGATGCCACCTCATATGGTTTAATGTTGTAACAGATACATATATATAATTAAGCGTTGAAGTTTAACAGTTAACGAGAAGTAATACATAACTTTTCATGGTTTTTTTTTCTTCTTTCAAGATATGCGATTACAATGCCTATAACGAGGGTAATTAAACAATTTGTATTCAATAAGTTCACTATCTTTATTTCAAAAAATCATGCAGTTATTTATACAACAATCAATCTTGTCTATAGGCAAACCTAACCCCTTAATCAATTTTTTATACTGTAAAGCTATCAGTCATTATGCTATTAGCAAGGAATAACTTTGACATCAATTGGCAAATGTCATCGTAACATCGTTATGAGAATTGATGTTCTGCCTTGATGTTTAATAGTCTTGTAGTAGCTGACAATTGAGAATGACTAGAAAGAATATCTTCCCACACTTCTCTTTCACTAAACTTTAACATGTCATATAGTCTCTGAATTTTAGGTATTGATATTTCATCTATATTTGAATGATCAACCATATTCATTGCGTCATAAACCATTGATTGTATTATATTATCATTAGATGATAATTCTTCTTGAGCAATAGGACCAGATGACTAAGCAATCGAAGATCCAATTGACTCAAACAGGTTCTCTATAACAGTACCAGTTGTAGTAATTTAGAACAAAATTATTTCTACCTAGATGTACTTTCACGATGTCCTCATCGCAGAAATTGTATTTCTACATTTGCAATGATTACACGGACAATGTAACTAGTCACTATTCATACAGTTTGGATAATGCTTAGTGACTTCCATAAATTATTCATCTCTATCAAAATATTCTTTAGTGATAAAATCATTTTCTAACCTATTATATATCCAAGTTTTATTCATATGCATTATATCTAAACTTTATTCATATATGTTGTAACTTAATGAGAAATAAATTTATAATATTATTAAAGATGTAAAATTAATTAAGCATATAGTTTAAACTTAAGCTTAAATAAATTATTAAAACTTAATAATATCAATAACACTTAAACATAAACTAAACATCAAGTTTGAGCCTTAGAAAAAGCACAGTAGCCATGCTCGCGACCGCTAGCTTAAGATCGGCCAAGCTTACAGTTGGCCAAGCTCGTGGCAGACCCCAACCTCCTGACCGATGGGTTGGCGGGAAGAGGAGGGGAGAGGGAAGGGGAGAGGAGAGCACTGACGGAGAGAAGGTTGCATGCCGGAGATCGGAGAGGAGAGGAGTGTGCTTGAGATTGGAGAGGAGAACGATTGGATTGATCAAAGACAAAGAGAACCGGGAATCCAAATTAGGAACCAGACTATACTTTTGATTATAGGTTTCCATCACTAAATTAGCGATGAAATTAAGTTTCCATTGTTATTTTAGGGACGAAAATTTGAATTCATCTTTAAAATAGCGAAAGATTTAATATTCTGACGCTAAATTAGCAACAGAGTATTATTCCATCTCAAAATTAGCGACGACAACCTAATTCCGTCGCTATTTTAGTGATAGAAACATAATTCAGTCATTAAATTAGAGACAAATTTAATAGTTCATCGCTAATACAATAGGTTAAATTTTTAATATCGTAGAATTAGCAAGGAATTTATATTCCATCACTAATTTGGTTGCTAAATTCGATTATTTTGGTAGTGGGTGACGATTGACTTGATGTAGGTGAGGGGTCAAGCGATCTCCAGCACGGGGTCAATCTTAGAGGTCACAATGAGTCGGATTTGAATCAGATTCATATCCTCTATCTATATACCCATCGGAGATCAGATATTCGTCCCCATATCTATACCCATTGGTGAATTGGATATCTTCTATACTAATATATATATTTTTTCTTTCCATCTAATTGCCATTATTTAATAAAAATATATTAGAATTAACATCATATTAAAAACATAAATTAAATATGTGTACAACTTACTCCTAATTTAATCATATTCAATAAAACCAAATTAAACATCAATAAAAATAATTAATGTATTAAAAAAGAATATATATATATATATTGATCCTGTCGACAAGCGAAGATCGGTTCTCCCTCAGATGGCCCGGTCTCCTTGAACCGACCCGGTCTGCTGTAGCTTGGGAGGTCGGACCGAAACAGAGCTCTCAATGTAGTGGAGTGGTTGCAAAGTGGCAGCGATCCCTTTTTCCGAAGACCAAATAGGGTTTATATAGGGTCTTCCCGCGTGCGAACTGTCACATCTCGTTAAAGATTAGTCAGGGATTAGGCTAATCAATTGGACGTCTTAACGGCGGGGTGAGACTGATACCACCGACTAACCGTCTGTGATCCTGCTCTTCCTGATCCTAATTAAGGCTAGGCGGCCACGTCAGATGATGACGGTATCTCTTAACGGAGAGTTCCGACGGAGAGCTCGGCCTCGATTGCTCGACCTCGAGGGCTCGGCCTCATGGGCTCGGCCTCGATTGTCCGACCTCGGGAGCTCAGCTTCGAGGGCTCGGCTCCGAGAGCTTGGCCTCGGGAGCTCGGCCTCATGAGCTCGGTCCCGAGAGCTCGACCTCGAGGGCTCGGCCTCATGAGCTCGGCCTCGATTGCTCGGCCTCGGGAGCTCAGCCTCGAGGGCTCGACTCCGAGAGCTCGGCCTCGGGAGTTCGGCCTCATGAGCTCGGCCTCGATTGCCCGACCTCGGGAGCTCATCCTCGAGGGCTCGGCTCCGAGAGCTCGGCCTCTGGAGCTCAGCCTCGAGGGCTCGACTCCGAGAGCTCGGCCTCTGGAGCTCAGCCTCGAGGGCTCGGCCCCGAGAGCTCGACCCCGAGGGCTCAGCCTCGAGGGCTCGGCCCCGAGAGCTCGACCTCGAGGGCTCAGCCTCATGAGCTCGACCTCATGAGCTCGGCCTCGATTGCCCGACCTCGAGAGCTCAGCCTCGAGGGCTCGGCTCCGAGAGCTCGGCCTCTGGAGCTCAGCCTCGAGGGCTCGGCCCCGAGAGTTCGGCCTGAGCTTTGGACCCTGGGTGGACGACCCCGGGTGAGTTTGACTTCGCCCGGAACTTCCGCCGGACTCGGCCTCTACTCGCCTCGAGCCGGGTTGAACCGGGTAGTCTCCGACCGGGCTCCCAACCCTGATAAAAAACCGCTCGCCTGGATCACACACACACACACACACACACACACATATATATATATATATATATATATATATATATATAATTTAATCAGATATTCTTGTAATCGGATACAAAGATAATCCCTCCATATTTTTTATTTTCATTCGAATATATATATTATTTAATCAGATATTCTTATAATCGGATCCCTCCATATTTTTTGTTTTCATTCGAGCCTTTAGGTTCGAAAGAAATTACCATCCTAGTCAATTGAGAAAACAGTCTCCTTCATCTCGCATATCTGTGTGGATCGTTGACTGGTCCATTTCGGATCAAGCAAGGGAAATATTTTATATTTTATAATTTATATTTTTTTCAAATGAGAAGGCTATTTTGAGAAAATTACAACCTTTATACATCTTCCAGTGACAAAAGTCAATTCGCTCACTCTCAACATTCTCATCAATCCGTCTCAAGATCAACACGGAAGAGATAAATCACGAAGACTATTAATCTGAATATTATGATTAATATGCGAGAAGGATAAACATATTAACTTTATTAAATTTTAACTCCCAAATTTCAAAATCATAATATTCACGTATCTCCAACCTATTTCACAGGAATAAAATACAATTTCTAATTCATCTCTTATCTGATTCATTACCTTTATATTATTAGGGTTGTAAGGTTACAAACATAGTCTCACATCTAAAAAAATATGAAAAAGATCATAGGCTTATAAGGAATAATGATATCTCCATTGACATGAGGTCTTTTGGGAGAGCCCAAGAGCAAAACCATGAGGGCTTAGGTCCAAAGTGGACAATATCATACCATTGTAGAGATATCTAAATTCCTTTCGATCCTACAATTGGTATCAGATCCAGTCGCTCTTCATGATCCAGATATAACCATGTGGGTTAAGCCTTAAATAAATGATGTGTCGACTCCCGTGTCTTGATCAAGAGGATCAAACACTAGGCAGAGAAGTCCTAGTTGCGGCTAGACAGTGAAGTCCTAGTAGGTCGGATGGACCGAGGGGCAGAAAGTTCTGGTAGGTTGACGATCAGACATTGTAAGGTTGCAAAAATAATGAATAATGATATTTCCATTGGCATGAGGCTTTTTGGGAGAGTCCAAGAGTAAAATCATGAGAATTTAAGTCCAAAGTGAATAATATCATACTATTATAAAAATATATAATTTTTTTTTTTTGATTCTAACATATTTTTATATTTTTTTGATTCTAACATATACACCTTCCGGAAATTTGGGAACCGGAGAGTACGCCGTATGTAAAATGCTCTACAATTTAAATCCGTCACGTCCAATTACTCGACCAACAAGATGCCAATATGTTGGCAAACACTCCACGTCATTCCCTTGACGTCATCTATCCCAATCCTCCCCCAGACAGCCAGACTGAATTCGTATGTCATCGTGGGGTCCACCGAAAATATAGCAGCCTAACGACGTGGTCGATGCCTTCATATTTAGGGTCGGTTCCTTCGTCCTTACGCACCACACAAGTCAATTGTCAATGATTTTATAATCACTTTTTCTTCTTAATGTAAAACAGATGGTTCGTTTATCCTGCCATTCAATCCGTTTTAAAACAACATTAAAAAATAAATAAAAAAACTACTCCCAATGACTAAGGATAAACAAAAATTAGGATAACATTGAATCTTAGACGGTGGATGCGATTCCACGTACACATAGACGAAACAAATCTTTCTTTTATTTTTTTAAAAATTAATCTATGTTTCCAAGTCTTCCAGTAAATGACCCGACCTCATTAGTTGACAAATCAGGACACGTAACTCTTATGAAACTTGACTAATGCAATTAAAAGGAGTTAAGAGAGCAATTGGTATATATTTTATAATGAAAATGATAATAAATTTTAATTGAAAAATTTATAGATTTAATGATAATCGAATGAAATTATAAAATCAAGAATATTATATTTATATTTTAATTCTAAATTTCGTATATAAGTATCATAAACTTCATTTCAATTTCCGTCTTTTAAACTTTCTTACCAAGCCACCCCTGATTTTTATCTCTCCTCTATAAAATGTATACATAGATGGGAGTTCAACAGCATCGATTCCAGGAGTGAAGGATGTCTCCGATCGGTATCGACGAGAAGTGGGCGGCGGCGTTGTGGTCGCTCGCGGCCGGCGCTATGTTCCTTTGGCCCGTCGTTTACCGTTACTTCCCCGGCATCCAGCTCTTCGAGTACTCCCTCGCTAAATACTCCCGCCGCCTTGTCGCCCTCGTCTTCCCCTACATCCACATCACCTTCCCCGAGTTCTCCGGCGAGCGCATGAAGCGAAGCGACGCCTACGCCGCCATAGAGTCTTACCTCGCCGCATCCTGCACTCAGTCCGCCACCAAGCTCCGGGCCGAGCTCGGGAAGGACTCCTCCTCCCTTACCCTCAGCATGGACGAGTACGAGGAGGTCACCGACGACTTCCGAGGCGTTCGGGTCTGGTGGACCTCTGTTTCCCGCTCCCCTCCTCAGAACTCCTTTTCCTTCTACCCGCAGCCGGACTCCCGCCGCTACTTCCGCCTCGTCTTCCACCGCCGCCACCGCGACCTCGTCGTGGGATCCTACCTCGACCACGTCCTCGCCGCCGGGCGTGAGGTCGCCTTCCGCAACCGCCAACGCAAGCTCTACACCAACAACCCCACCGACAATTGGTACGGTTACAAGAAGTCCGTCTGGAGCCACGTGGCGTTCACCCATCCCTCGACGTTCGCCACGCTGGCGATGGGCCCCGACGAGAAGAAGGCGATCGTGGCCGACCTGGAGGCGTTCCGAAGCGGGAAGGACTTCTACGCCAAGGTCGGCAAGCCATGGAAACGCGGCTACCTCCTCTACGGCCCGCCGGGAACCGGCAAGTCCACCATGATCGCCGCCATCGCCAACTACCTCGACTACGACGTCTACGATCTCGAGCTCACCTCCGTCAAGAGCAACACCGAGCTCCGGAAGCTGTTCATCGAGACAACCGGCAAGTCCATCATCGTGATCGAAGACATCGACTGCTCGCTCGACCTCACCGGCGAGCGGAAAAAGAAGAAGGACGACAAGGAGGGCGACGACAAGGAGGGCGGCAATGACAGGAAGCCTCCGGTGAAACCGCATGGCGGGGATGATGAGAAACAGAGCAAGGTGACCCTCTCGGGGCTTCTCAACTTCATCGACGGATTATGGTCGGCGTGCGGCGGCGAACGGCTGATCATATTCACGACCAACCACGTGGAGAAGCTGGATCCGGCGCTGATACGGCGCGGGAGGATGGACAAGCACATCGAGATGTCGTATTGCTGCTTCGAGGCATTTAAGGTGTTGGCGGCCAACTACCTCGGGATTGTCGATGGCGACCACCGGCTGTTCGAGGACGTGAGGGTGCTGATGGATGAGGTGAAGATGACGCCGGCCGACGTGGCGGAGAATTTGATGCCCAAGTCGGGGGACGACGCGGAATCGTGCCTCCGGCGGCTGATCCAAGAGCTGGAGGAGGCGCGGGAAAAGGCGACAGAGAAGGTGGAGGAAGGAAGTAGCACCGACGGGACGGCGGAGAGCGAGGTGGTAAGTAATTAATACCTAATTAGGATTATAATTTGACAAATTGGTCCTAATTTGATTAGCCAAAAAATATATTTTGTTGTAGTTGTTGATAAGTCGTTGTTGATAAATGATCCAAAATTAGTCATGGATCTGGGTCGATGAGTTCACAATTAGTGGTAAAAGTTAAAAGAAAAAGGGGTCTTTGTTCAATGTATTTGGTAATAGTAGAGTTAATGGAGTCTATTTATGATTTTAGCTGTTTAATTGGGTTGTGTAATTAACTTATAAATATGCTATGAATGAAATATTGTAAATTATTGCGATACATATGTCTTTTCGTGACCTCCTCCTCCTCTCTCTCTCTCTCTCTCTCTCTCTCTCTCTCCTCTCTCTCTAATTGAATAATGTCCAATCTTTTACCTCCACATCAAAGCTTGGATTTGATGTGTCATAATTTGATTATAATGGCAATAAACTAAATTTCTCAACCCCTTATTCTGATTTTCAAAGGAGAATGTTATAAATTTTAGAGTATCAAAATACATACTTTAGTTAGATCTCAAGATCTTTACGATCTAGTAGAAAGAGGATTTTTGACAAGGAAGTTGATAAAGTACTTGATTAAAGGAGAGCAGAAAAAAGATGCAAAAACATTGTTTATCCTTCAGCAAACAATACATGAGATGCTTTTTCTAAGAATTGCAACTACCTCGACTTCAAAAGAGGCACAAGAAATAATGTAGAAGAATTCTAAAACTCCTTCTGAGTGATAGCTGTGAAACTTCAGACTCTCAGAAGTGAGTTTGAGGTTTTGCTCATGAAGAATAATAAAACTTTACAAAAAAAATTATCTAGAGTGATTTTGATTGTTGGTCAAATGAAATCTTATAGAGAAAATATCACTGATACAATTATTATTTTTAAAGTTTTATGAAATTTGACTCCTAATTATATAGTAACTACTATTGAGGAGTCCAAAGACCTCCCGATTTTCTCTGTTGATGAACTAATGAGTTTTTTGCAAGCTAATGAGGCAAGGTAAAATAGATCCGCTAAGAATAATGAAGAAAACACATTTCAAACTTCTCAAGTGAAGAGAGAGATAGATAAAAGGAAGACTTCACTAGCAGATATCGTGGAAAGGAGGTTTTCATGGAAGAGCATGTGACAAAGATAGAGGAATAGATAATTCTGATTTGGGCATATAAAAATGGAACAATTCTTCGAGGCAAATAAAAAAATGGAATAAAAACTTTGTTCAGTGTTATGGTTGTAAAAGATTTGGGCAAATAAAGGCAAATTATATCAATGGCTCATCAATAAATTATGCAAAAGAAGAAAACGAAGAAAATAAGTTATTTATATTAAAACCCCCAAGTGGTTTGAACTGTTGGTGTAGTTTGCACTAATGGTTAAACTCAGATATTGATATATAACAAAAGGATTAAAGTTAGGTGTGTTGTTTGTCTAACTTTATTACTAAGTGTGCAGGATTGAAAAGCTTGGGATTTAACATCAGGCTGAAGCCCATGCTAGTTGAGACTTGGCAGAAAGTCCAGTTTGGTTCATGGGGCCTGACAATTGGTTGAAGCCCAAGTTGTTGAAATATTGCATGAAGTCCAGCTGAGTTCACGGGACTTGACAGTTGACTAAAATCCAGAATGAGTTTCTAGCAAGAAGACCTGGTGGGTCAATAAGCTGAGTAAGTCTGCAAATAGTAAGTAAGGTAAGTCATTAGTTGAGAGAGATCCGGTGAGGATGAATCCCTGGTCTTAGGAATCAATTTCGGAGCTTAGAACTATTTTGGAGTTCTCAGCTGAGGCCTTGACTATATCCTGATCTTAGGAATATAAGATCTAATTAATAATCATTTTATATTTACTGTGTTAACTCTGTTTTGCAGGTTGTAATTTGTGTTTTGGACTAACATCTATTTTGTAGAGCTTGAAGCACAAAATTACCTTAGATGAACAATGTTCGAAATGTTAGTGATATGAGAGAAGTGTCCTAAGGCAATCGCCTTATGATTGTAATCATTTATTCTAATAAATGAATATTCACTATTTGAGTGTACATGTTTGTGTATTTGATTGAGATCTTAAACTCATTTACTGAATGTCCGCAATACAATTCACAGCATGAGAGAATTTGTGATGAATTCACAACTAGTGATTATCTCTATATGTGCAATTGTGAAGTATTGAAATTGTCCTAGTCGATGAATTGATAAATACAGACACTATCAATTCTGTTGAGACTAGCATGAGTTATTCTCTAATCAGCTGATTCTCACTGGCTAGTGACATTAAGATGTCCAGAGATAAACATGAATGCTAGTTAAGGGAACTAGTTCATTGGAGTGACTGGCTGTAAAACTTCATATGGTAGTCTACATATAGTTATGTTAGTGAAGTTCTTACTGTAGCTTAAGTGCGATGTTCCTTTGACTTGCGGTGTTCAAGTCATCTTGGTCATGGAGACTTATACTTTGACATCTTAAGCAAGCGTCTCCAAGGAGGTGTGGACCCAGGATGATTGGGTATAAGCCAAAGTGCCCGAAGATGTTTGAACAGCCTACAAAGGATTCACCACTCCTTGTGAGGAGATGTATACCCGAGGCCTATTGTCGGATTGTTACTCGAAGCCTCTGGCCAGAGCATGACATGTTCAGAGTATGGATCTCTTAAATACATGAGAGTAATTAGAATCCGTAGGACGAGAAAACGTTACTTGGGCTAGGTGTGACGTAGTCAGCCTAGTGGGGACTGACACACATAGACCATGTCCTGAACCAAGTGGGTATAAGATTGTAAAGGGAATGGGGCACAATTCATTATAGCTGCTGAAGGGTTTCAGAATTGTTTCTGAGGTCAACCGTTGATCTTTCGATTAATTGGGGATCATGATGTACTACTAGGTGCCACTCATGATCGTTCTATAATTGATTAATTATAGACGGCCAACATAAATTGAAAGCCTATTTAGTCACATGCACTACGAGTAATCCGAGGGATTTAAAACGAGTTGAAAATTGGATTTTCCAATCAAGAGAGATTAGGTTTGGTTGAGCCAAACGATAAGTCGAATCTGAATTTTTTAGAGACGCATCGGAAGCGTAAAATGGCTAAGTCTTTTGAAGACTTAATAGATGAATTAAATAAGTTTAATTCATTGGGGCGTGGCTTGGATGGGCCAGCCAAAGAGGGCCTCCATCCTCTTTGCTTGGTCGGCCACAACAAAGGGAGAGAACCAAGTTTTTGGTTCAATTTATAAAATAAACCAAGTGTGGTTTGTTTTATAAAATTATGGATGATATAAATTTTTTATATATAATAAACCAAGGTTTGGTTTATTTTTCATGGAAATTAAAATGAACCATGGATTGGTTTATTTTATAAAATCAATCATGGATTGATTTACCATGATAAGGAAATTTATTTCATAAAAGATAAGATACTTGATTGATTTTTATCATGAATTAAAATATGATTTTAACTATGATATAAAATCAAACTTGGTATGATGGAATAAGTTATTCCATATTTGAGAGGCTTGATGGTTGAGAGGCCACTATATAAAGGACCCAAGGCAAGGCTTGGGTAATAATCGAAGAGATGAAGGCATAGACTCTCTCCCTCTCTTTCTCTCCTTCTCTTCTCCCCTTCTTGCCGTGCGCCAACCAGCCCCAAGAAGGAGCACCAGCCGGCCGCCCCTGCCCTTTCCCTGCCGACCACCACCTGCTACCGGGGAAGGAAGCTCCGACCATCTCTTGGTCGGAAGAAGGTGCTGCCGGAATTAGAGTTTGCCGCAAGGATCCTTTTGCCGCAAGCCTCTTCTTTTGCTTCGCCGGAATTTTGATTCTGGCCATCCTTTTGTGGTTAGTCTTCCGACTTCTCTCTTGGTTTTTCACGTCGCATTCTCGGAGAATCTAGTAGTTCTCGAGAACACGAAACTTGTGGCTTTGCGAAGTCATCCCGAAGATACTCGGCATGGACGCGAATAGAGGCGGAGCTTCTAAGGGACGCTTACGGTTGGATCTCGTCCCTTCCTTCGAGTTACGCGAGGTAATACGTAAATTAATTTATGTTTCTGCAATATTTCAAATATATGATCATGTCTATACAAGATAAAATTGCATGCTTAGATGTGTGGTTAAATGATTTAGAAAAATCATTTATGCTAAACCTTCCGCTGCACGTAATTAATTTTGAAATTACGAACCCGCATCCATGTCAACATGCACCCGGTCCCAACACGAAACCCCTCAGTTCATACCGAGAGCACCCTAATGCTCTGTTTACTTGGGAGAGTAGAAAGTAAAATTAAAAAAAGTTTCTGCAGTGGAAATCTTTCCATTGTTTACTTCACTAAAATTTAAAGAGAGAAGAGAAATGTAATCCATCCATGGATAGTTTTGGAACCAAAATCGATCATCTCAAAATCGGGCGGAAAGCAACAGATGGATAAAAAAATGACGCATGTACCCCTTTTCATTCACAAAATTATATCATATACCAAAAAATAACGTATGTACCCTTTTTAACTAATAAAATTACACTATATACCAAACAAATGACGCATGCACCTTTTTTCATTAACATAATTATGTTGCATGTACCCACCTTCCTCAATCAAGGTAAACAAGCATGCAAAGGAAAGGATTTCTTTTCTTTTCCATTCTCTTCCCATGCTCCTAGGTTTGTTTGATCCATCCATCATCCACTCCTTTAGGTAAACAGAGCATAAGTGTTTTGAGGGCGCCTTCACTCAGAAGCAACAAAGATAAGCTCTCAGCGAAGTAAGGCACCTCAGTTTGGGAATAGGGCGCCTTAGTTCGGAAGTAAGGCACCTCAGTTTGGGAATATGGCACCTTAGTTCGAATGTAAGGCACCTCAGATTGGAACTGAGGCGCCCTCAAGCCGATAAACTTCACTAAATTCGTATCAGATAAAGCCTCGGATTTAAGGAGCCTCAGTTGGGAACATAGGCGCACTCAATGGGCTTTATATATAAGGTGATCACAAGCTCTTCTTTAGGGTCAACTCTTACACAAGCTACTAGCATCATTTTGTGATTCCGTCTTTTTGCTGCGGCCCTACTACGCTCGACTACATCCGATCATTGTCAGAAGATCGACACCAACACCCAAGCCTGATTAGAATATTTTCTAAGTGTTGGCAACAACATTATTTGTGCTAATTTTATTGTAATTGCAAAAAGGGTGTTACACTTGTTGGGGCAATCGACCCAAGGATGATCGGGAAGATCATGGTTTTGATATGTGTGTCAACATGGTTAAGGTTAGGGTGTTATCTTGTTATTTGACATGTGTGATTGAGTTTGCAGGACTTGGAGAATCACACATGAAGGACTTATCCGAGGGACGAGAGCTGAGAGAAGAGGACTCCAAGGGCAAGCCGAGAAGTGAACTTCAAAGGGTACACGTGAAGGGTGGCATGGAGGCAAGCCAAGGGAAGGCTTGTGTGTGCATTCGAGGGACAATAGCCGGTGGAAGAAGACTTCAAGGGGCAAGCCAAGGGAGTGTACTTGAAGGCACACGTGAAGGAGGGTCTTCGAAGTGAGGAAGAGAGTTTGTATAAGTTGGGCAGTCGACTGGGAGAAAGGCAGTCGACTGCCAGCAAGATCTCAAACTCACAGAATATTTTCGACCCTAGACCAGTCGACTGCCCTTGGGGTAGTCAACTGATAACCCCGAAAACTAGCCGTTGGGTTAGCCGTTGGCTAGCAATTAAGGCTAGACTAGTGGACTGCCCCAGGGGCAGTCGACTGGTGTCGGACTGGATAACTCTAGGAGTTGTCCTTTACTCTTATTTAAAGGGTGACTTTTTGGCACGACAAAGGTACGGTTCTAGGGTGTACCAAAGTGCTGTTAGTACAAAAAATTCTCCTGATCTTCCTCTCATTCTCAATTCTATTTTGTAAGAGGAAGAGGACAACCTTGTAAAAGTTTTCTTCACCTTGAAGGAGGCTTTTCATAGTGGAGTGTGTGCTCGCGCGTGGATCCTTAGATTAGTCATCTCTCAGAGGTGGATACCAAGTAAACTCTCGGTGTTAGCATTGGTTTTCATATTTTTTATTATATTATTTGTATTGTGCTAACCTTCTTGCAGAGAAAGTTCAAGAAAAGTGCTATTCACCCCCCCTCTAGCAAGCGCCACGATCTAACAACACTTTCCTATTTTCTGTACTTGACTACTCTATCGGGGTTTCCAGTATAGAGATTTGGTAGATTGTCCGTCGAAAAGATCCAACGGACTTGGGCCTTGGAGTAGGAGTCGTCGAAGGCTCTGAACTAATTAAATATTGGTGTTCGCTTGTGTTCTTTTATTAATTTGTTTATTCCGTTATACACTGTTTTCTTAAATTCGTAAGAGACAAGTTTTTAAATACACATGATTCACCCCACCTCTCACGTGCATCCGATCCTACATGAACTATAACTGTTTAGATGTGTTGTCAAATTAGTCTAAGTGAGGTGTTGCTTGTGTCACTAACTTGTGTGTTTGTGTAGGAATCTAGGAGAACACACAGGTACCCAATAGCTCAAGGAGCATCGAAGACAGCGAACCTTGGTAGAAGATGCAGCAAGTGAGAAAGATAGCAAGGAAAAGGAGCCGACGGGATTGTTGCATCCAAAGGACGAGGAGGTTTGGAAGAGTAGTCTAGTATCCAAGGGATGAGAAGCGAGGAGGAAACATGCACAAGGCGTAGTTGACTAAATTGAGACTTTCAAGAGATCGAAAAAGTATTTCCGGTCGACTAGACTAACAGATCGGTTGACGAATGCCACATCAACATGAAAATGATCATTGAGTGGATGAGTTCGTCAGACACATTAGATTGCCACATCATCAAACGACCATTGCATTAGATAAAGTTTATCTGTCACATCAACACTCATCAAATGGTCAACCAAAATCAAATAAACTTTATATATCTATGACATCATCTCGCCACGTCAGCAAATGGTCAAGCAAGGGCCATTGAGTGGATAAAGTTGATCTATTACATCACCAGATCCCATTGACCAAACAGCTCAATCAGTTGACCGAATGTGCCACATCAGCACTTCGTAAAGTGTCTATAAAAGGAGACGAGGAGTTCAATTTGAAAACATACACTCTAACTACATTCTATTTTCTATTCTTTTTACTAAATTTTAACACTCAATTGGTGTAAGAGGCTTCTTCGCCTCCGGCTTGTTTCTGAAGAGGAGAACATAGTAGTCTTTCATAGTTTTTAGACTATCAACCTGTGGGTCGTATACCAAATAAGTAGCAAGTCTCTTTCTTTTATGTATTTGATTTTGCTTTATTAATGCATGTGTCCTTGCTAAGTTGTTAGCAAGAGAAATATCATTTTATTTTATCTGTAGATTGCTATTCACCTCACCGCTCTAGTGATCCAAATCATTTCCGCAACACCAACAATTTAAGGTTCATTCTCATTCTAATGAAGTTCAAAACGATATTTGGTTTTTAAATAGTAGATGTTCGAACCACATGACTGCCATGAAGTCATTATTTAAAGAGTTTGATGAATTACAGAAGGTGCATGTAGGACTTGAAGATAATAAACAGATATAAGTCGAAGGCAAAGACACTATTGCAATGGAGACTAGTGATGGTAATAGTTTGACATATAGTTATTTCATATAGTTTGACACTATTGCCATTGAAATTATTTTACAATGTTTATTTTGTTTCTAGTTTGACATATAATTTGTTAACTGTTGGGCAATTGATGATGAGTGACTACATAATTTTATTTGATAACAACTTGTGTTATTAAGGAAAAAAGTTCTAGACAATCTATTGTTAGCATGTAAATGATAGAAAATAGGATTTCACTTAAGATCTTTAATTTGGGAATCCAAGCTCTTATTGCTAGCAAAGATAATGAATCCAAATATGACACTTAAGATATAGACATCTTAACATTAAAGGCATTCAACTTTTAAGTCAGAAAATGCCTAATCTTTGGATTACCTCAAATTAGTTCTCTTGATTTATATGAAGGATGTGTTTATGGAAAACAAACAAGAAAATTTTTTCCAAGTGAATAATCATAGATAGCTTCAGAATGTCTTGAGTTAATTCATGCTAATTTATGTGAGCCTATGAGAACTACATCACTTGGTAGGAGTAAATATTTTTTAATGTTTACTATTGATTTTAGTTGAATGAGTTGAATTTATTTTCTAACAAACAAGTCAGAGACTTTTGAAAATTTTAGAAAATTTAAGGTGCTTGTGGAAAATAAAAGGGTATCTTAATAAATACTGTCAGTACAGATGAAGAAGGTGAATTCCTATCTAATGAATTTAATAATTTTTGTGAAGGACATGGTACCACAGGGAGTTGATAGTACCTTATACACCGTAATAAAATAGTGTAGCTGAATGAAAAAGTCAAACTGTTATAGAAATAGTTAGAAGTTTACTAAATATAAAAGGACTTCCAAATATTTTTTAGTATGAAGCAATGACCACATCAGTTTACTTGCTGAATATTTCTTCAACAAGGGCAACCTTGAATCGAATACCATATGAAATATGGCGAGATAGAAAATCATAGGTAAACCACTTGAGAATTTTTGGTTATATTGTATATACTTTGATTAATTCTCAATTTTGTCATAAACTTGAGAAGAAATCTGAAAAATATATTTTTGTTCGATATTACAATTAATCAAAAATATATTGGTTGTATAATCCTCTTATTGGCAAATTGATTATAAAGAATGATGTAGATTTTGATGAAGATTCAAGCTGGAATTGAAATATATAAGGTGAAGAGACTCAAGGTCCTATTCTAATGAATCGGAGAATAGAACTCCAACAACTAAAGGTGTTGAATCATCTCCTTTACTGTCACCAGCTTTCTCACCATTAAATTTAAGTAGCAACACCATCTTATTTATAAGAATCTTCTGATGAAACATGTCCAACAAAGGTAAGTTCCTTAAGAGAAATTATGAATCAGATCAATGTGCTCTCTTTATTATAGATCTTACAACCTTTGAAGAAACAGTAACAAAAGAAGAATAGCAAAATGCAATGAAAGAAGAGCTAATAACCAATAATAATGAAACATGGGAGATGGTGAATCTACCTGAATCCCATAATGCAATTGGTCTCAAGTGGGTGTTTAAAGCAAAATATCATGCCGATGGAACCATTCAAAAATACAAGGCTCGGTTTGTGGCAAAAGGGTATTAGCACAACAAGAGATTGATTTCGAAGAAACTTTTTCTCTAACGGCTAAATTTTAAACTGTGAGAATTGTCTTAGCATTAGTTGTATAATTTCATTGACATGTTTATCAATTTGATATCAAATCCGTATTTTTTGAATAGAGACTTGAAAAAAGAAATTTATGTAGTTCAACATGAAAGTTTTATAAGTAAAGATAAAAAGACGAAGGTGTACAAGTTAAGAAATACACTTTATTGATTTAAAAAAAATCAAATAGTTGGATTGGATCCAGATGCCTGGAAAGTATTAAAAAAAACTTAATCGGGACTTGAGATCCAAATGTGTCTGCAACCCCTCTCTCTCTCTCTCTCTCTCTCTCTATATATATATATATAAAGGCATCTTTTAATTTTGTTGTCATTCAAAAACACACCGGTTGTGAAAGATATTAAAACCACACCCTATCCTATTTTTTATTTTAAAAAATATTTTTATTTTAATATTATTTTAAAATATTTTTAACTAGAACAGCTATAATGTAAAATAAATTGATGCTGCTTGCTACTTGTGAAATTACTTATACATAGAATGTTTACTATATTGGGGTAATCGACCCAAGTATAATCGGGAGGATTATAAGTTTTGATGTGTGTGTCAATATGATTAAGTTAGGATTTCATATTAATCTAATAAGTGTATGTGAGTGTGCAGGTTTGCAGGATACACATAGACTTGGTTGGACATCTTCGGGTACGGTGAAGGGTGGCATGGAGGCAAGCCATGGGCTTGTGTGCGCATCCGAGGGACCATGGACAAAGTAGGGACAATGAGCCGAGGGAATCGGACTTCGAGGCGTATGTGAAGAATGGCATGGAGGCAAGTCGAGGGCTTGTGTGTGCATCTGAGGGACGAGAGCCAAAGTCGAAGAGGGCTTGAAGGCAATAGGTCAAGGCTGCTGGAGCAGGAACGATGAGCTGAGGGAAGCGGACTTCGAGGCATGCGTGAAGGATGGCATGGAGGCAAGCCGAGGGCTTGTGTGCGCATCTGAGGGGCGGGAGACAAAATCGAAGAGGGCTTGAAGGCAACAGATCGAGGCTGCTGGATGAAGAGTCAACCAGGTTGTGAGGTTCCGGGTGCTGAGAGAATTGTATTGGAGGGGCTAAGTCATGAGGGTTCGAGTGCTGAGAGAAATGTACTCGGGAAGGGTAACCCTAGACTTAGGCAGTGGACCAGTCGACTGATAGGGTTCACAGAAAGATCAGTCGACTGGTCCAAGACCAGTCGACTGATGGTGACCAAAATTTGAATGGCTAGTCGAATTCGACCAGTCGACTGGTAACAGTCATATCAGCCTCGAGCTCTATTTAAGGGAGCTCGTTTATGATTGTTTCTTCTTGGCGAAACTAGCTTAGTTAGAGCTTGTTAGTAGCCTAGTATTGTTTAGGGATTGTCCAAGGTTTGTGGCGAGGTTTCTCCACCCACAAGGAGCGATAAGAGTTAGCCGGAGGTGCTCCGGGGAATCATCCACCGAAGGATCGGGATCGTCCACCTTACGGACAGCCGTGGAGTAGAAATTTCATCTCCGAATCACGTAAATCGATATGTTCTTCGTGTTTATTAGTTTTAGTTTTTATTATTCCGCTTGCACACTAGCATTTGTAGGAAGAAAGATCGGAAAATTACTATTCACCCCCTCTAGCAAACGGTAAGATCCTAACATACTAATATATATATATATATATATATATATATGTTAATTTAGTTAAAATTAATTTAACTTCATTAAAATTGCTTAAACTTGGTTAAATTTATTTTGATGTTATTATCCTAGTTTTGATTACTATATATTTTTCAAAGGGTTCACTCAGATTTCTTATGATAAACCTCACAATTCTCGTCTAGGTCATCAATTGCCTAGGAAACAATTCTGCCCGGGCATCACTCATCTATCCCCATGGGATAGACTGATGGCTAATGTATGAGGTGTTGCCATCATGAGGTTTAGGGGTCAAATCCTGGCAAAACCAGGTATCTACCTTCCTTATGCGCTAGTCACTATCTGAGCTAGTAGCCCCTCATGATTTACCTCCTCTGTGTTAGCTCTGGAATGAATTGGCGAGGCATTATGGATGAACGAATTGATTTTTACCACCTTGGGCATCATCCGTCCAACCATGCATATGCGTACTGACCGAGCACACGTCAGAGTAGGTACATCCCTAAATGCCCACGTGGACATGAGCAAATGGAGGCTCAATGAAAGGTCTTAGGACATTAGCTATGCAACTCATTTTGGAAACATCTCTAGGGAACATCCCTGAAAATAATACATGAGACTTCAACTATGTACTCACTTTAGAAACATTCTTACCCGAAAACATCCCGCAAAGATCACATAGGACTTCAATTGTGGATTCACTTTGGAAACATCCAGCAAAAATCACATAGGACTTTAATTGTATTCACACTTTAGAAACATCCTCATTTGGAAACATCAAAGGTCACACATGAGTTTAGTCATGCACTCAGTTTGGGAGCATCTCAGTCTGGAAACATCCTTGGAAATACCATATATATGGGACGTTATATTCACGTTCAACACAGGAATATCATTTACTGGGAACATCTCCATAGTCATGTATGTTGCAGGCGTATCTCCGACCGAGAACATCCTCAACCTGTCGTGTTTGGCCCTAGGATGGATTGGCTAATTGTCTAAGCTAGTAGTCCCAATGATTTACCTCCTCCGTGTTGGCTCTAGGATGGATTGACGGGGCGTTGCAAGCGAGAATCGCCTTTTGCCACCTTAGGCATCATCTGTCCAACAAGGCACATGCCTACCGACCGAGCACACGTCTGAGTAGGCACATGCCTAAATGCCCACATGGGCATGCACAGATGGAGGCTCAGTGAAAGGTCCTACGACATTAGCTATGCAACTCATTTTGGAAATATCTCCTCTATGGAAGATCCCTAAAAATAATACATGAGACTTCAACTGTGCACTCACTTTAGAAACATCCTCACCCGAAAACATCCCGCAAAGATCACATAGGACTTCAATTGTGGATTCACTTTGGAAACATCTAGCAAAAATCACATAGGACTTCAACTATATACTCACTTTAGAAACATCCTCATTCAGAAACATCCTCATTTGGAAACATCCTCGGAAAGTCACATATGAGTTTAATCATGCACTCGCATTGGGAGCATCTCAGTTGGGAAACATCCTCGAAAGACCATACTGGTCGTCATATTCATGTTCAACACAAGAATATCGTTTACTAGGAACATTTCCATAGTCATGTATGCTACAGGTGCATCTTCGACCGAGAACATCCTCAACTTGTCGTGTTTGGGCCATGGGAGCATCCCCATGCGGAAATATCCCTGTTGAGCCAAAACCCTCCCATCTACAACTCTGACAACATCTGACAATTATGACTCCAACAAGGGATTGTCAAAAACTGACACAGACAAGATTCAAGTACAAAAAGTGGCTGGCAGCGACTGTCACACAGTGGCAGGTGCACAACATCAACATTACATCTTTGCTCGGCCATGCGGCCCATGCAAACCCATACGGTAGGGGTGCCATAGATGGCAGATGCTGCATTTCGACCCACGACTCTAACAACCTATGTGTAGACATGGTAGCCCACATGGATATTCGAGTTGGACAATATAAAAAGGCAAGTGTTGAAGGCTGAAGGTAAGCTTTCCTCCCTGCAAACTTTCTTCTTCGCGAGATCTTGTTCTCTCTCTCTCTCTTTCTTCTCAATGCTAACTTGACCATCGGAGGAGTCATGTCCGAGCAAGCACATGCTTGAATGCTCACACATGCAAGCACAAATGGAGGATCAGTGAAAGTCACAAGACATTAGCCCTACACCTCACTTTGGGAACATATCCTCTAGGGAACATCCTAAAAAAACACACAGGACTTTAATTATGCACTCACTTTGAGAACATATCTATTGGTGTAGTTTACATTAACAGTCAAACTCATATTTTGATGAATGACAAACAAGTTAAAGTTAGGTCAATTATTTTCTAACCTTGTTACCAAGTGTACATGATTGAAAAGCTTAGGACCTAACACTAGGTTGAAGTCCAGGGTGGTTGAGTCCTAGGAGGATGTCTAGTTGAGTTTGTGGGGTCTGACAACTGACTGAAGCACAAGTTGGTGAAGATATGACATGAAGTTCAATTGGGTCCGCAAGACTTGATAGTTTGCTAAAGACCTGGTAGGTTAAGAAGCTATGTAGATCTACACAAGGTAAGTGAGGTAAATCATTAGAGGAGCAAATTTTGGTGAGGACGGGTCCCGGGTAGGGACTTTAAGCATAGTCCAACTTAAAATAATTTCGGAGCTCTAAGCTGAAACTTTGACTAGATCCTGGTCTTGGGAAGACAAGGTCTATTTAATTCTGACTTTATTTAGTCCGTCATGTACTTGTACTAACCTTATTTTGTAGGATATATTATGTTTTGGACTAACATACTTTTGCAGGGTTTAAACTGCAAAAATAGACTTGGATGAACAGTACCCGAATGCCTCAGTTGGGACTGGAGGCGCCATTAAGGAAGTAAAGGCACCTCTACAAAGCAATCGTGGTGCATAGAGATTTAGCCGTTTGAGGCACCTCAGTTGGGAACTGAGACACCTTACTTCAAGACTGAGACGCCTTTTAGAGAATAAGCAGGAGCACGAGCTTTGGATCAAGATGAAATTTGATTGATCTGAGGTGCGCCTCAGATATCCTTTATAAGCACAATCTTGCTGAGAGCTTCAAAGAACATTCCTTACTACTGCGCTTGAGCACCTACGATCTTTTGCATCCCCGTCTTCTTGTTGCGGCCCTGCTACGACACGACTACGACTACGACTGTCCGTTGTTGAAAGACTGACACTAATACTCGAGCCTGATCAAGATACTCCTAAAAAGTGTTGGGTAATGAATTTCTTTGTAATTATTTACATTACTTGCAAAAAGAGAAGTGTAGGATGTTACACTTCTCTACTCTTTGTACTCAACTACTCTACCGGGAGTTTACCAATAGAGAGGATTAGTGGATTGTCTGTCGGAAAGGTTCAAGGGGCCTAGGACTTGCAGTAGTAGTCACTGAAATCTCCGAAGCAAGTAAAACTGCTTGTGTTCTATTTTGTCTCGTATTTTCACTATCTTATTTTTCATTGCGCACACTCTTTACTCTGAAAACGTATTTGTTTTTAAAAGTCATGTGATTCATCTCCCCCTCTCTCTCACATGCAATGGTCCTACAATATCCTTGTTTGGGAACATCCCCGCAAAGGTCGCACAGGACTTTAACCATGTACAAACATCCTCAAAAATCAATAGGACTTCAACCGTGCACTCACTTTAGGAACATCCCCGTTCAGAAACATCCCTGCAAAGATCACGCAGGATTCAACTGTGCACTCACTTTTGGAACATTTTAGTTTGGGAACATTCCAGAAAGAGTGTACGAGTCATTATCTTCACGCTAAGCATAAGAACATCCCTGACTGAGAATATTTCCATAGTTAGGTACACTACAAGAGCATCCCGACCGAAAACATCCTCAACCTATCACATTAGAGCCACGAGAACATGTTGGATCGAGTGGACTGGTTAGATGGGGTGAATAGCCTTGCAATAAGAAACCAATTCTTTTGCTAACGTTTTTTAGAAAAGACACACACATGCATTAATTATTAAACAATAGATAATTCATTAATTGAAAAGATGTTAAAAGAGGTACGTGGTTTATAACCCTCAGTTTACTAGTCCAAGAACTATGCAAGTTCATTATTCATCTCCTTCTTCTAACAAAGTGTCGGAGGTGGAGTAGTCTTTTTATAGAAGTTGTAAGCACGAAAAGAGACAAGTACAGATATGAAAGTGCGGACTGTGTTTTTGAATTTCTAGCTCAAGGGATCCTTTTATAGCCTTCCGGTTGAGATTCGTTTGCTGGCATAACACATTCTAGACACATGGAAGTAGTCCAAGAGCCTAGACTCAGTCGAGTCAATCCACTTGGCAATGGGTCATTCTAATGGTCCTAGGCTTTTCGGGCACCTAGAAGGGATCCAGGTGCTTGGATTCTTCTAACGTAATCACCATGTTGATCTAGTTCGACAACAACTCTGCCAACATGGCCGCCCTTCCGGGGTGCTTGGAATGTGATATGCGTAAATTATATATAGTTTTATGCATTATTTAACATACATCTACTTGTATTCCATGATCATAACTTATTTTATAGCACTCTAAACTTTGCTACTTTTCCTCTCTTTGGTTTGGAGATCTGCTCCTTACTTATTTTTATTAACAAGACATGATTTAGAGCCAAAATAGAGTGAAATTGGAGCGAAAAGGGAGTCGGAGCTGAATCTGGAGCAAACAACAGCCAGAGTCGTGTGGCTTCACATGGTTGTGTGATACGACTGTGTATCACACTACCGGGTCGTGCCTCCTGGCAGGGGCCATGCCCTGGCCGCCGCAGGCCACATGGAACTACCGTTCCATTTGGCACGACCATGCAACCCTTTCCCTAGCAGTTGCATGGCACGACTTTACGACATCTTACAGGTCGTGTTGCCTCCACAGCACCCCGCACGACACAACCATGCCTCCCCTATTAAAGGGGAACTCTGCCCTTAGGGAAGGGATATTTGGCTAGGGCTTTGTCTTAGGGCCTTGGGGAAGGATCTCCTCTAGGGAAGACTCTAGAGCCTTAATCTCCGATGATCTGTCCACCTACAGAGCAAGGAGATCCTCTAAGAAGACCGGCGATACCACGATAAGCTCTCTTCCCTCTTCTCTCTAAGTTTTGGGTTGTAGAAGTTTTATCTTGTCTTCTTATTGTTTATCCCCTTTGCAATGGAATAGTTCTCTGATCTAGGATGTAGGAAGTGTTAGGATCGATGGCTCGGCTAGAGAGGGGTGAATAGCTCTTTTCAGTTTTTCTCTACAATAGAGTTAGCACAATACAAAATATAATGAAAGCAATAGATTCAATGCTAACAAGAGTATTTTACTTGGTAACTATCAGAACGGGTGACTAATCCAAGGATCCACGCGGTTGCACACTCTCTACTATGAAACCCTCCTTCAAAGGTGGACAAACCTTTACAAACGTTGTCTTCTTCTTCTTTACAAGATCACGTTGAAAGCTAGAGGAAGAGTAGATCAAATGGAGCACTAGCAGCACTTCGGTACAGTGGAGAATAGTACCTTCCTCATGCCAAGAAGTCCCCTTTAAATAAGAGAACAAGACAGCTTAACAAATTGTCCAGACCCGCACTAGTTGATTGCCCATTTGGTAGTTGACTGGTCTAGCTTTAAATGCTAGCCAACGGCTAGTTTTTCGGGGTTACCAGTTGACTGCCCCTGAGGCAATCGACTGGTAGAAGGCTGAAAACCTTCTGTGAATTTTGACAGTCGACTGCCCAATCTCTCAACTCACTTACAATCACTCTAAACACTCTCCTTCACGTATGCTCCCTTGGCTTGCCCCTTGAAGTCTTCTTTCTTTGGCTATCATCCCTCGGATGCGCACACAAGCCTTCCTTGGCTTGCCTCTATGCCACCCTTCACGTGTTCCCTTGAAGTCCACTTCCCGGCTTGCCCTTGGAGCTCTCCTCCCTTAGCTCTCGTCCCTCGGATATGTTCTCCATGTGTGATTATCCAAGTCCTGCAAACTCAATCACACATATCAAATACAACCAATACCCTAACCTTAAACTTATTGGCACACACACATCAAAACCATGATCTTCCCGATCATTCTTGGGTCGATTGCCTCAACAATCTTCCCCTTTTTGATGTGTGACAATATGTTTAAGTTAGGGAATAAATACCAGTCAATAATAGTAAATAACAATGGCAGTTGAAAATATAAGACATAGCAAAATGGTAACCTCCCCCTTAATCTATGCCATTTTCAATTTTTCATCATAATCCAATATTAAGTCAAGATTTTAGCTAAAAATCGAACTTAAACTACTCATTCTCCCCCTTTGACACCATCAAAAATGATTGCCTACAGCAATACTAACCTATGGCATCAAATGAGAGGAACTTGAATTTTTGAAAAAAAATCTCAGAATCTGATATCAGGCGTGCCAGTCGATTGCCCCAAGGGGCAGTCGACTGATACTCTATCAGTCTGATATTTCAGCCTCTGAGTCGAGTTTCAGAAACGTCCAAAAAATTCCAAAAATTGTAAAACTTTGCAAACATGTTTCATGTAAGATACTCTATCAGGGAAAAATATCTTTTCGTGAAAAATTTCAAACATACTTGACTTTTAACCAAAGTTCAAATTTCTTGAAAAATCCTAACTTTGTATCAAGTTTCCAATCTAATTATGAGCTCATACATGTTCCAAGCTTTTGACAAGCATATAAAATATAAAATAGTTTTCAAATGTTTAACATGTCCAACCATGATCTTTGGGCAAAGTGTCCATTAATTAACCACTTGCTTTCCCCATGGTTGGTCTATTTTTCATAATTTTGATACATTTAATGATTCAATACTATGCCACAAGCACAAGTGAACCAATTGTATCATCCTAACATCCCATATGTAAGAACACAATCATAAACTTAGTAATATGAGATGATTGCAAGTTAAGCCTTATTTTGCCCAATTCATCATGAATTTCTACTATGGGCTACAAACTCCCCCTCAATGTCTCAAGTCAGCCAAATTCCAAAAATTTGAAATTCTAATACTATGGTTGACTTATCCCAAATCCTCTAACCCTTGAGGATTGACTTTGGTACCTAATAGTAATGTTTCCTAATTGGGTTAACCAAGTACTCCTTAGAGATTCATTTCTTACTTAGGGTCTTGGTCTTTGATTGTCCTCTAGCAATTAGGCAATGATAAGTTTTCCCATTGGTAGACTTCCCAAACCCTAATCCCTCTTTCCTAAAGTTTGCTCTTTGGCTCCCAATGATCATATCTAATGTTTTTGAGCCAACTTCAAACTTCCTAAGTGCTTGGGTAAGGCTATCTACCTTTTCCCTTAAATCCTTATTTTCTTCTTCTAGAAATAAGTCATTTGAGTTAGAAGAAGAGGCATGCTCATTGTCCTTAATTTCCATTGATGATAATTTATCTTTTAACATGCAAATTTCCCTTTTTAGGCACTTAATCTTCTTTTTAGCATCAACTAAGTCATCACTAGTACTAGAAATAATTTTAACAAGAATAGAAGTGGGTAAGTTATGTACCTCACTTACCGAGAAGTCCGATTCCGAGGTGGAGCCTCCCCCTTCACTTGAGCTCCCTTCATCTTCACTTGATCTTTTCTCCTCTTCAAACTCGGATGTCATGGAGACAATGTCATCGATTCCCATTAGTGCAAAATGGGAAACAAAATACTCCTCCTCCTCCGATGAAGATGGATCATCCCATGTCGCCTTTAAGTTTTGCACCTTCTTCTCCTTTTCTTTTGATTTCTTCTTTCCTTCTTTCTTCTTTTCTTCCTTCTTTTTCAAAAGAGGATACTCATCTCTCATGTATCCTTCTCCTTGGCAATTGTAGCAAATGATCTTTCTTGATTTATGTTTGCTCCTTGATTCTTTCCTACCATGAGACTTGTTAGTAGAAAATTATTTAAATGCTTTTCTTACCTTTCTTACCATGTAGGCTTCCGCATCACTCCCCATGGAAGCACTCGATTCCTCCGAATCGGATGATGAGACCTCCTTCTTCTTACCTTTTCCCTTGTTTGCCACAAGGGCTATACTCTTCGGCTTGTAGTATGACTCTTCGATTGTTCCTCCAACTTGAGTCTCATGGAGCTCCATGGTTGAGAAGAATTTCTCTAGAGACGTTTTCTCTAGATCCTTGGAGATGTAGTACGAGTCCACCATTGAGCTCCAAGTTGACGTTCTTGGGAAGACATTGAGGGCTTTCATCACAATGTCTCAGTTGGATAATTGTTCTCCTACACTTGTTAGCCCATTAAGAATGTCTTTAAATCTAGCATGTAAACTCGTTACCTTCTCCCCTTTATCAAGCTTGATATTATTCAGTTGGGACCGAAGAAGATCTCTTTTTGCCATCTTCGCCTCTGAGGTGCCTTCATGAAGTTCCACTAATTTTTTCCATAAATCCTTGGCACTCGAGTAGTTTCCAATCCTTGTCACTTCTTGTTGAGGAAGCACACTAAGTAGATGATGCAAGGCTTTGAAATTTGCCAAGTAATCATCTTTTTGCTTCTTGCTCCACCTTTCTTTCTCAAGAAGCTTGTTTTCTTGATCCCTAGGTATCTCAAAATCATTTTCCATGATTAGTATAATATCAAAATCGGTGTTGAAAAATACCTCCATTCTCTTCTTCCACCATGAAAACTCTCCATCAAATTTTGGCGGTTGAATATGCGAGCCGGCTATTTCAATGATTGCTCTTCTTGGCGGTTAGTCCGTTGAAGGCGTCCTTGCGCTCTGATACAAAATGTTAGGATCGATGGCTCGGCTATAGGGGGGGTGAATAGCTCTTTTCGGTTTTTCTCTACAATAGGATTAGCACAGTACAAAATATAATGAAAGCAATAGATTCAATGCTAACAAGAGTATTTTACTTGGTATCCACTCGAACGGGTGACTAATCCAAGGATCTACACGGTTGCACACTCTCCACTATAAAACCCTCCTTTAAAGGTGGAGAAACCTTTACAAACGTTGTCTTCTTCCTCTTTACAAGATCACGTTGAAAGCTAGAGGAAGAGTAGATCAAATGGAGCACTAGCAGCACTTCGGTACAGTGGAGAACAATACCTTCCTCGTGCCAAGAAGTCCTCTTTAAATAACAGAACAAGACAGCTTAACAAACTGTCCAGACCCGCACCAGTTGACTGCCCATTTGGCAGTCGACTGGTCTAGCTTTAAATGCTAGCCAACGGCTAGTTTTTCGGGGTTACCAATCGACTGCCCCTGGGGCAGTCGACTGGTAGAAGGCTGAAAACCTTCTGTGAGTTTTGGCAGTCGACTGCCCAGCCTCTTAACTCACATACAATCACTCTAAACACTCTCCTTCGCGTATGCCTTCAGGTATGCTCCCTTGGCTTGCCCTTTGAAGTCTTCTTCCTCTGGCTATCGTCCCTCGGATGTGCACACAAGCCTTCCTTGGCTTGCCTCCATGCCACCCTTCACGTGTGCCCTTGAAGTCCACTTCCCGGCTTGCCCTTGGAGCTCTTCTCCTTTGGCTCTCGTCCCTCGGATATGTTCTCCATGTGTATTTCTCCAAGTCCTACAAACTCAATCACACATATCAAATACAACCAACACCCTAACCTTAAACTTATTGGCACACACACATCAAAACCATGATCTTCCCGATCATTCTTGGGTCGATTGCCTCAATAGGAAGTAGCTAGGATGTGATGATATTGTTTGAACTATGTATTTGTATATTTTTTTATTCAATGAAATGTTCATGCTTTATTCTATGTATATCATGCCTTAAATGTGTTTGTTAAAATGTTTGAATGGTGAATACATATAGTTATGAGGGTTTGGTCGCCACATAGAGAGAGTGCCCGAGATCATATGACCGGGGAGCCTTCGTGACAGAGGTTACCTTTAACCGGATATCTCAGGCATTGCCTCAAAATGGGGGTCAATACCTTACAAGAGATTAGCTAATACGACTTAATGGGGTTCTCCCTATTCCATGTTAAGAAGTGTTTACTGTAACCTAGAGACGTATGACCGGGGGCCCTTAGTGACAAAGGGTTACCTTTAACCAAACTCTCTAGGTTTTCTACTTTACTTAATGGCATTGGATGCCCAAGGAAGAAGCACCTCGGTGTACTTCTGCATAATTAACACCAGTACCTAGTTAGGATCTCTACAAGCACAAAAACATAGAGATTATGATATGAACAATCCATAAGACATCAACTAGTATTGTAGTGAAACCAAAATCCTAGATTTCTCCTATCCACCCTTCCCCAAAGACCAAAGCTCTCTCTTTTCTCTCCCTCTCTCTTCTTCTCTTCTCTTCTCATTCCTTAAGGAAGCTATTCTCAATCCAACCCTACGACGTCTAGGTAGCTTAGATAGCTTACCAGCATTATCTCCTTCTACAACATCTCGCTTGTAAACTCGATTAGTGTTTAATCAATAGTCCCTATAGATCGATATTTTATTACTCGACGACGTCCCCGTGCACTTGCGGGTCTGCCTCAAATTTTTTGCTCCATTGCTGAGGACAATTCACATTAATATTAGTCGATAAGCAAATTAGCTAGTCTAGACATTTTTTCTTTATTTTTTATCTATAGCATGTTTTTCTATTTCTTTTCCACTTATTCTTTAATTCCTTTTCTTTTCTTATTTTTAGTTTGCATTGGCTAACACAAACTTTGTTAGGTGTGATAATTACTATTTTGCTGATAAATTTAGGCTCTCAAATCCATATTTTGATCCACTTTTATATGCTTAAGTTTGCATTTACATTAGGTTTCATGAATTCTTTCTATTTTGGCTTTTGATTCAAATCTTTCTATATTTAAGATATTTTGACATTAATTTTGAATCTAATTTTGTAGGCTTCAAATGACTATGGACCTAGATCAGATTGGACCAAACTTGAGCCAGAATTGGATCCGGATCAAGACGATCAAGCCTTGGATTAATATGAGTCGTTCGATCAAAGAACGGCTAGATCTGATCCATCGGTCAACTTCTGATCAATCCGAGTTCAAAATAGAGTCAATCATGACCACAGATCAAGATCTAAAAATTTCATCTAAATCAGAAGCAATCTGACCGTTGGATCAAGCTCAAGATGATCTAGACCATTCATTCAAGAGAAGGGAAGATCTGAGCCATCCGCCGCAGATCTGATTGATCCGAGCTAAGGAGAAGTAGATCAGAGCCATTGATCAAGATCTGTAAGGTTTGGTTCAGATCGGACTTGATCTGACCGTTGGATGGAGCAAAGAAGATCTCAGTCGTCCAAAATTCAAAAGGAGATTTAAATCAGAAACTCCCTCTCCCAGATCGAGTCGTCGTCGCGTAGAAGCAGTCATCGCCGAGTAGCTTAGTTTTCTCTGTTCTTCATCGATTTCCTTGTAGTTTTCTTCTGAGATTGCGTGCGGCCACATTAGATCAAGTTCGTTTTCAAGGTTTCAGATCAATGAGGTAGAATCCCTGTTTAGTTGCAGTCGATTTTGTTACTGAAAGTGGATTTTGGTTGAGGGTTTCACCGGAGTCTGTTCCACCGTCGATTCCATTCGATCGCTGCTGTTCTCATCCTCGAACAATCAGATGCACTTTGAGGGGTTCTCTGAATGTCTCTGAAAGTTACTGGGCGTGATCGACATCCAGCTGATCGAGGAAGGAGGAGATCGCGCGAGGTTTCAGTTACTGATCGGTGTTGGTGATCGGACAGAGTCAATCTTGATCGGTCCCGTGACCGATCAGAAGAAGATCTGATCGGTTGGCTGACCGATCAGGAAGGCAATTTCACAGCAAATTGATCCGGGAGCTTTTCTTCATTGGTTTTTGAGTCGGAGGGTTTCTAGCTCAACCTACATGTGACGGCGAAGGGAAGTTTTGGATATGAATTGATTTGGTGTTTATTTAGGATAATTTCTAGTTTCAAGCATTTAATTATCCAAGTTGTTCTAGTTGTTTCCAATTATACTTCAAGTCAAGATTCCAAGCATTGTTTTGTTTTAGCTTTCAATTTCTACAATTTATTTCCTGCAATTAATTCCTTGCAATTAGTTCTTTAAATTTCAATTCAAGAGTTTGAATTTAATTGCTCAATTGTCAATTAGGCTAAGTTTAGTTTCCGCACTTCCTTAATTCATTACATGCTTTAGCTAAGTTCAGTCTGTTTCGTTTCAAGTTGTTATTTCACCTCTTATCGCAAAAACTCCCATTTTATCTAGAAAACCCAAAACATCAAACAACAAATAAACTTGCAAGCTTGAGTTAAACATTCATTCAACTAGTCCTTGGAAAAATATGACCTGAGGCCCCTCTACTACATTTTATCTTGCTAGCCAAGGGTTTTCAGTTTATAAATATCTAAATTCGAGGCTCATTCGTGATACTAGCTAGTATTGGACACTTCCAAATTTTTAGTTTGCATTGGCTAACACAAACTTTGTTAGGTGCCTTAGATATTTTTATTATATATTTTCATGGATCCATATGCTAATTTTTTTTGAAGACTTCATTGAGGAATGTGAATTAGAAGAAGATCAATACTAGTTCCTCTATAACATCTATGGTAGCATGACTCATCCAGCTGTTATTTGGTATCTATTCCACCAAGTTAGTGCTCCCACATAACTCTAGTGTCTATTTCAACCTGAACATCAGATTATAGGTGATCAAACTACTAGCCCTCATAGCTACTATTGGGGAAGTCTACAAACTCAGAACTTTAATTTCAACCTCAACAAATCCTCGAGTAGCTTGCACATTTCCAACTATAGCAGCATGGCCTTAGGCCACCTTAATATTGGATGGATTTTGAATATCTTGACTATAGAAGTATTCAAGGTATTGAGCAAACTTTTTAGACATGCCAGAGTCCGTTGGAATTTCAAGATAATTCAACATTTAATGGACCACATGGATCTCAACACATTAAAATGACTTCTTGGGAAGATTTTCAAGTTGAAGAAACTTCTACTCGTAGCCAGATGGGTCTTGCTTCAACGAGGGGTCTTGCTTCTGTGGGCCCTACAACAAATCAATGCATCAAGTCCTAATTTGGAGGCACAATCAAATCCGATGTCAGAGGAGATGGATTATAAAGATGAGGATGACTTTGTTTATGATTTAGAGGCACTACAAAACTCCTCTGTTGATCTGAGCGATGAGGACATACATGCTGACACTCCAAATATGGATAGGACTAGTGATGCACAACCATCCGTTCATAGTGACGTTCTTGATTAAGCCCCTAGAATTAAAATGAATAATGAATGCTTGATTGAAGAGAGTAGAGAAGGGGCAGATATTAATGAAAATATTCTTATGGAAGAATATACATCATGAACTCTTGGAGAGGTGGCTATCATAGTGGGGATGGATGAGAATGTCGATGCATAATCCTATGAGCGGGAAGTGGTGATTAGTTGGAAATCTCAAGACCTGACACTCCCACCTCCGCCGAAATCCTGATTCATATTGAGAAAGGCCATGATGTCTTTTGTGTTAGTCTTATTCCTAGCTTGGGTGCTAGGCCTGAGCCACCTCCAACCTGTTAGAACCAAAAGGAATGTAGATATCTCCACAATGGTATAATATTGTCCACTTTGGGCCTAAGCCCTCATAATTTTACTCTTGGGCTCTCCTCAAAAGGCTTCATACTAATGAATATATCTTTCACTTATAAGCTTATGATCTTTCTCCATGTGTTTTCGATGTGAAACTATGTTTGCAACCCTAACAATCCTCCCCTCAAACAAAGGACCAAAGGCCCCCTCTCAAGCGAAAAGTCTTTTTGTTTTGATGTTCGATCCTCAACCCACCAGGACTTTCTACCTCTCGGTCCACCAGATCTACTAGGACTTCACCGCCTAGTCGCAACTAGAACTTCTTTGCCTGGTGTCTGATCCTCAAGATACAGGAGCCCACACTTCCTTTGTTTAAGGCTTAACCCACATGGTTAGATCTGGATCATAGCTCTAGCTCGTGCTTCTTCAGGCGATTAGTCCAGTGAAGAGTGACCTGACTCTGATACCAATTGTTAGGACTAAAAAGAATTTAGATATCTCCACAATGGTATAATATTGTCCACTTTGAGTCTAAACCCTTATGGGTTTACTCTTGGTCTCTCCCCAAAAGGCCTCATACCAATGGAAATATCTTTCCCTTATAATTCTATGATCTTTTCTCATGTGTTTTTAATGTGGGACTACGTTTGTAACCTTTCAACCCCAACACAACCTCTAGAGTGTGCATACAAGAAGACAATAAAGAATAGAGCTTTACTTCATCCTCTACTTAAGGCTCTCTCCCAAACATGGGCAATTGGAATGAAAGTTTGAAAGTATTGCACTCCCACTAGAGCAAGATTTCGATGAAATTGCCATGGTGGTTGAACTAATGATCTAAAACAAGCACTTCTTGGGAGGCAACCCAAGTTCCTTCTATGCTTTCATTTTAGTTTTCAAGTTCTATCTAGTTTTATAACTCAATCCTTCAACTTATTTTCCTTGTCTATTTGCCTTTTGTAGGATTCAAAGCTAAATAGGAGCATGGATACAAGCTAAAGAAGGGTGACCTATGATGATTCAGATACTTTTAAAATTTTACTTGGTAACAACCTTAACTTTTTGAACCTCTTCTACATTAGTATTTTATTTTCATTGCAACAATAAAAAGTTTAAGTTTGAGGAATGCATGTATGCATTGGGTTGTGAGCTAGTTTTAGTTATGTTTTCTTGTCTTTTATCATGTGTTAAAAATTTTCATAGTTGCATTTATCATTGTATTATTTTATCTTGTTTTCAAGTGAAAATGTTAGTACGTTTATTTTTCATTCATTTTGTTAAAATTTAGTGCTAGTATGTTTGGTAGATGATTTTTCTCTATCTTTGTAGCATGAAGTAAGCAAAGTCTTATTGAAATGTTTGAGAACTAGTTTTAGAATCTCCCTTCATTTTGCCTAGTTTGGATAGTAGATAACTCCATAAATAATCATGATTCATAGAACTAGTTAGGACTTGTGTTTCCTTGGTGGTCTCTTAGACTATATCTTGGTTACTGGATGAGGCTCAAGTCATTAAAGATCGCTTGAAAAATTCGTAATATCTCCGTATTTGTATTTGTAAATATATGCATATGTGTTAGTGCTACAATTTTTAAAGCATAAAAAAACATATGAATAAGGGATATAAAAAAATAGTATCGTGAGTGAAAACTTGTAACTTACCCCTTTGAAATTGTGTTAGGTTATTGGGGAAATAACTGCTAAGTTTCTCTTGAATCTGAGCCCGCTTTTGAGACCTTGGGTAGTTTAGGAGGGATGAATCGAGCGTGAGACAAGTAAATGTCTATCGTCGGGAGCATAGGGAACACAGTTAGATGACGACTTGACTAGGCATAGAGATTGAAACTTAAAAGACTATGGCCACTTTAGCACTGAGCACGGAGAACTAATACTTAGGCTACACTTATATTATTTTGATATCATGCTAACCAATAAAACTATGTGATAGAATTAAATTTATTCACTAAGGATGATGATGCACTAATAAGAACACATGGTTTGACATTGCTGATTTTTGCTTGAGGACAAGCAATGGTTTAAGTTTGGGGATGTAATGTGCATAGATTATATATGATTTTATGTATTATTTAATGCATATCTATTTGTATTCCATGATCTTAACTTATTTTATAATACTATATTTCTTATGACTTTTCTACTTTTCATCTCTTTTGTTTGGAGATCTACTCCTTATTTTCATTGACAAGACACAATTTGAAATGAAAATAGAGTAAAATTGAAGTGAAATGCGAACCGAAGCTGAATCCAGAGCAAACAACAGCGAGGGTCGTGTGACACGACCGTGTGTCACACGGTCGGGTTGTGCCTCCTGGCACAGCCTGTGTCCCGGCTGCCTCAAGCCTCACGGGACGACTGTGCCATTTGGCATGACCGTGAGACCCTTTCCTAGGCGGCCGCACGGCACGACCGTGCGACATCGGACGGGTCGTGCCACCTCCACCGCACCCCACACGGCACAGCCGTGCAGGGTCGCACGACCCGTGCCTCCCCTATAAAAGGGGAACTCTCCCCTTAGGAAAGGGATATTTAGCTAGGGCTTTGCCCTAGGACCTTGGGAAAGTGTTCTCCCCTCTAGGAGAGACCTAGAGCCTTCATCTTCGACGATCAATCCATCTCCGGAGCGAGGAGATCCTCCAAGAAGACCGGTGATACCACGATAAACTCTCTCTTGCCTCTTCTCTCTAGGTTTTGGGTTGTAAAAGCCTTATCTCATCTTCTTGTTATTAATCCCTTTTGCAATGGAGTAGTTCTCCAATCTAGGATGTAAGGAGTAGCTAAGATATGATGATGTTGTTTGAACTATGTATTTGTGTATTTTTCTTATTCAATGAAATATTCATGCTTTATTCTATGTGTATCATCATGCCTTGAATGTGTTTGTTAAATGTGTGAATAACGAATATATGTAGTTGTGAGGGTTTGGCCGCCATGTAGAGGAAGTGTCTGAGATCGTATGACCTGGGAGCATTCATAACAGAGGCTACCTTTAACCATACATTTTGATCATTATCTCGAAATGGGGGTCAATTGATGGACCCAAAATGAGCTGTCACGAAAGTGGGTCCATAAATTTAGAATATTTGTAAATGCTGGAAAACCTTTTTGCAATCAAAGAAGAAAAGCGTAGTAAAGGGGCCACAGGTCGTATTTTTCCAAGGACTAGTTCAAGTTGTTCGATTCGTGCTCGAGTTTATGTGTCGTAATGTTTTTGGGTTTCAAATAAGAAATGGGTTTGGTTTCGAATAGACAAGAAAATGCAATAGAAAGAAATGAAAACTTGATACACAATGTGAAACACCTTAGAAATGAATTAATCACATCACTTGGAAGACAAGGCTATTAATGAAGTGATATGCATGAATAAAGAATTGAAATTCGGAATTTAATGCATCAGTATAAGAATGAGCTTATTACAGAATTGAAATGCATGAATTCACACACTAAACTTGATACCAAGAGAAGGGAAACCTTGTGCCGAAAAGCTGAATCTAATTCAGAACTACCAACTCATGTAAGCTCATGAACTTTGAGGTAAGCAAACTAAATGTAGAATTCGGAAACAAATGACTTCAGAAACACATGAAGATGAATCAAAAATTCATAACCTAACTAATATGTAGAAATGGTTCAATTGCAGAAATGTAAGGCAAAGCTTTTCTAATAAATTGCAGTGATGCAACAGCAAGTCTAATGCTGAAACTACTCAATGCAAACTGAATTCTAATCAGTAATCTAGGTTCAGAAAAACTTAAAAAGAGTTTAGAACTTACTTGGCACGAAATTCAGAAGCAATTAGTAAACATTGCAGAACAAAACTGAAATGCAAACTAGAATTTGATATGCAACATTAAACTGATATGCAGAGCAAAAGAAACTGGAATTCAATGCAGAACTAAATGCAATTGCTTGTAAACGAGACAACTTCAATGTTAATTCAGAGAATAGAACTAACCTAACTTGATATGAAACTCAGGACTGAAGATAAACACTTATACACAAAGAGCAGAATTGATGCGCAGCTTGAACAGAATTACAGACATGATTCAAAACGAAACAAACTGATCTAACTTGAATTGTTCATTACACAAACAAACTAGCTAATAAGAATGCTGAACTTAGACTCTAATTAAGGCAGAAACTATTAAGAAACAAAAACAGCAGCAACTGATATGAAATCATAAACAAAGCAGATTTCAGAACAAACACTGATACATCAATTGAACAAACTGATACGCACAGATTAAAACTAGAATTGAACTGAAATTGCAGCTATTGTTTGCTAAACAAACTCACTAACTAATCTACTTGCAGAATGGAACCTGATTTAAGCTGGAGAAATTCAGAAACGAAAATGAAATAGCTGATACAAGACAGAACAAGAACTAATTTGCTGAAACAGAAATTATAGCTAGGAAAACAAGAAAAAATACAACTAAAATTAATCCTCGACCATTCCTTGACTCAAGACCACCTTGTTCGTCACGCAAGGGCAAGCCAAGAACCCCTTCAACTCGCAAATCAGTGGAAGAATGACTCAAACTTCAGATCTGCTCCCAGATTGCACCCAGCTGGAATGATCCAATCGATCTCCACGATCTCGCGATTCCAAGGGTGGATGATGATTTGATGATGATCGAAGAATACTAGAAGACCCTCTAGTAAGCTTCAATTGAAGAAAATGGCACGCGATCGGGATTGAATCGATCAAATTGCAGAAATTGCTGAAACCCTCACGCAACTCTGCTCCAAGGCACTTCTGAGCTTGAATCTCCGCTGAAGCCCTCTTCCAAAGATCCAGATCTTGCTTCAGGATCGTGATCGAGTTGGTCACGCCTCTGATGGAAGAAATCGCTACAAAAACTGAAGAACAGATGAGAAAAACGAAGAACTGAGCTGAAACTGTGAAGACGCGACCCTCAGATCTGAACAGGGTAGTCGTTTAAGTAGTTAAAGCAGTGGACGGCTGAGATTGATTCCGCTTCATCTAACGGTGGATCCTTGTCCGATTTGATTCAAATTTTCCAGATCTTGATCAGAGGTCAGGATCATCCTTGTGGTAGCTCGGATCTTCCAGATTTGTAGCGGATGGCACAGATCAAGCTGATCTTTGAATGGATGGTCTAGATCCCTCTGATAGTGATCCAACGGCTAGATGATCTCCGATTGAGCTAAAACCTTCAGATCTTGATCTGATCGCTCGATTAGCCTTAACCCCAGCTCGGATCGATCAGAAGTTCTCAGATGGTCTAGATCTAACCGTTCTTGCATCGGACGGTTCAAATGAGTTGACGCTTGATCACTTAATCTAGTCCACTTTTGACTCAACATTTGACCCAACCTGACCTAGGTCCATAATCCCTTCAAGCCTACAAAAGTAGATCAAAAATTTAGTGACAAAACAACTCGAAAATATCAAAATTTACAATTAGGTCCAAAAAGAGTATAAATCCTAAAACCTAGGGTAAATCCACAATTACACAAGTAAAATATGGGTCAAACACAGATTTAAGCATATAAAATGATCAATAAAATGATACTTATCATCAATCCCTTATAAGAGATTAGCTAACACGACTTAATGAGTTTCTCTCTATCCCGTGTTAAAAAGTGTTTAGTATAACCTAAAGACGAATGACTGAGAGTCGTTAGTGATAAAGGGTTACCTTTAACCGAATTCTCTAGGTTACCTACTCTACTTAATGACATTGGATGCCCAAGGAGGAAGCATTTCGGTGCACTTCTGTATGGTTAACACCGGTACCTAGTTAGGATTCTATGAGGGCATAAACATAGAGATTAGGATATGAACAATCCATAAGGCATCAACTAACATTATAGAGAAACTGAAATCTTAGATTCCTCCCATCCACCCTTCCCTACGGACCAAAGCTCTCTCTTCTCTCTCCCTCTCTCTTCTTCTCTTCTCTCCTGAACATACTGTTGAGTACGAGGAGTCAGGCTCGACAGGGATGTTCATGAATGAGGATGTTTTCGCAACACGAGCGCACTATTGGGTTAGAGGAGTCGGGCTGACGGATGCTCCAAGCTGAGGATGTTCCTACAACACGAGCACAATATTGGGTTGGACAAGTCAGGCTCAACTAGATGCTCTTAGTTGGGAACGTTTCCTCAGTGCAAAAGCACTACAAGAGGATGCTATTGGTTGGAATTAGGAGTGGAAATAGGTCAAGCGTTGTGTAAGGGGCATGTGGCCTGACCTATTTAAAAATAAGATAATGATCAGGCCTATTTCAAAGTCTATTTTTCTTATTAGTCCAGACCCAAGCTCAATATAAAGACTATCAAGTCTGATAGGTTGGCCTGGGACTGTTAAGATTAAATACGTATGTATATATTTATAGGTCTGACCTGTTTTGAGGTCAGTATGATGCAAGGTTTGTTATGAGGTCTGTTTGATATAAGGCCTGGTTATAGACAAAATGTTGATTTTTGACATGTTTAATGCTTTGGCCTATTGACATGTATAAAGTGTTCTACATTACAGTTGTTCCGGAAGGAGTCGTCGGCGATGGTCGGTCGCTGAGGTTCAACCCTAGCGAGGATGATTATGTCGCTGAGGAACTTGGGGATCCTATGAAAGTAACACAAGCATTAGGGGGACACGCCGACAGGGATCCGGCGGAGTCCACTCTGACGCTCAAGTTAGCAGTTTGTTCAATCGGTAATGCGAAAGAAAACTAGTAGTCAAAGATGAGAGATCGTCCACCCCCCTTACCGGAGAGGTGGAACTACCTTGTATCCCTGCCTCGGCAGATTAGTCGTGCCCCCTTTCTCGGTGCCACGACTCCGATATTTGAGCTACGCCCCCTGCTTTTGGTGATGAGGGGATATTCCTTGAAACCGTCGACATCGTGAGCATCCCTCCCCCCCCCCCCCCCCCCCCCACCTGTGGAGTCATGTGGGAGAGTGTGTGGACTTTTTCCTGATTGATATCTGAGGTCGGCAGTTGTGAGGAACCTGCTTCCCGAGGGGAGATCGGGGGTCTCGGGGGGCCAATATCTCCCGAATTACTCTTCGGGGCCCGGCTTGCCCTCACGCGAAGGACACTCGAGCCGACCTTCCCAAGTGCGTCACTAAAAGGAGGTCCCGGGGGCCCGGGAGGGAAGGTCCTGTCGTGTCCCTACTTCTTCATTCCTCATGTCGGGCCAAGGCCATTCAACCCCATCACAAGTCCCTTCCCTCAAGTCTAATCGAAGGAAGTGTGGCTGACTGATCAGACTAGTATCGGAATGAAGAAGTTGAACTCACCTAGACCTTATGTCTTTGCGCTCTTCCCGGCCGTAATCCTGGAAGCCTGTTATCCCCCCTCTCTTTTTTTTGGACATATTCCATGAGTCTCTTGACCCAGGATGCTTTTCTGAATGTGTCCCCCGACTCCTTCGAATTTTGTGGCATAGGCGGTACCGTGGTTGCCCAGCGTATGCGACAGGGTCACACGCCTTTTTTCCTCCTTATTGACGTACTGCGGGCTATACGAGGCGATGACAATTGATAACTAGACGATCCTCAACATGCTGGCTTTTGATTGTCTCGGGGGAGGTGCCACTCTTCTATAAAAGTGGGGGGTGATGACGCCTTACGGCAGCCTTACCCTAGTTGTCGTCCCAAGTTCCCCCCCCCCCCCCCCTCTACTTGCCCCTCTTGCTAGCGTTCTCCCGGCGAGTATGCCTTCTCCTTTGTTCTACGTGCCCCTCCATCTTCATCTTGGGTCCCATGGGAAAGATAAAGAAGTCTTCAGGCCCGGATGAATGCTCTTTAGGGGAATTGGGGTTTCATTCTGAGTGGTATGAAACTATCTCCTCCAAGGTGAAGTCGGACTCCCTCCAAGCCGCTTGTCAAAAATATGGTATTCCAGCAGATTGGGAAGTGAGGGTCCCCACCGCCGATCAACGGCCGGTAACCACCGATGAGAATTTTTACATCTTCTTCCAAGGGCAAATGGAGTTAGGACTACGCTTTCCTATCCCCTCTTACTTTATAAATGTTGCACATTATTTCCGCATCCCGCTCCACCAACTGGCCCCCAATGATTTTGCTCAGATGAGCGGGGCTCTAGTTCTTTTCAAACTTTTCGACATTCCTCTAACCCCGTGATTCTTCCATTTCTTTTTTGCTCCTGTCGGGACCCATGGGGCATTTGGCTTCACCGCTCGTGGTGGTCATAGATTTTTGGGAGGTCTTCCTTCCTCCCATAAGGGGTGGAAGGAGAGGTTTTTCTATATCTGCCTCCCTGAGCGTCCTTTTAGCGATATCCATTGGCTGGATAATTTGCCTCCTACCCCTGACCTGGGCGATTTCCAACAAGATGCGGGATATCAACGGGCTAAGAGTATCCTGGCTGGGATGGAATTCCATGGGCTCCAGTTGGTGCAAGATTACTTCCCTCAGCTCTAACCTGCGTGAGTTACTTTACCCTTGCTATAATGCTCAATTGGTACTTGCTGACGCCCTCCTGTCTTTTACCTTGCAGGAGACACCTTGCTTTCTGTTTCGAAGAATAAATTTCTGAAGTGGGACCAGGCCCATGAACAAGCCTTGATCCCCGGGCTAGTATCTTCAACTCCCGCAGGAATTCCCCCCGAGAGTAGCGAAGGAGAAGGAGAGCTATCAGCGGGCCCCGCAGTGTCGGAGATCCCCCAAGGAGATGACGTCTCGTCCTCGCCCATGGCCTCTCAAGGAGAGCCCCCCGTCACCTTTCCAGAGGCTCCCATGGAAAAGGAAGTTCCTTCTTCGACTGGTGTACCCGCCGTTGTCTTTGTGCCTGGGAAGAAACGGCACGAACGATGATCCCAACGGGATCGTCCCCTAAAACGATTGAAGAGAGGCCTGCTCCCAGCCACCTTTGAGGATGTGGCGTCTCAGTTCCCAGTCGTCGGGGCCAGACCCCCCTCCTCCGTCATTGCTGTGTCTTCTCCCGTTACGAGTGCCACAGCGACTACCGCCGACCCTCCTCGAGGTAAAGAGGTAGCCACCAGACCACCTCGCTCCCATCGGAAGGCTCCCTCAGTGACGAAGAAGGCTATCGATAGCTCCCAGTCTATTCGTATAAAGGGAGTCACCACAGGGGGATCCCCGAGTGATTCAACTTCGGAGGAAGACGCTCCCACACCCCGTGATGTCCCCGGACCCTCCGTTCCCCCTATTGTGTGGGTTCCTGGCCCGCCGTGGCCGGTAGCCGGATCAACCCAATACCTACGCCTGCTACACCAATCCTTATTGGCGGTAAATACCTCGTTCGTGCTTCTCACTTCCTCTCAGCTTCTTTTTTACTGATGATTTTTATTCACCCCTCCAGGTGGCTTCAAACTGCGAGGCCACGGGCTGCCTACTGCATTCCGGAGGGGTCACCGAGAATCTCCTGCAGCCAGTGGCTGATGCTGAGGCAGAAACAGGCCGGACTCGTGAGGCTGGCCTCCTGCACACCGAGAGGTTGTAGGGTTTAATCAGCTCTTGACCGAGCCTCTACAGCTCCGAGGCCAAGCCTACACACCGAGAGGTTGTAGGGTTTAATCAGCTCTTGGCCGGGCATGTACAGCTTCGAGGCCAAGCCTACACACCAAGAGGTTGTAGGGTTTAATCAGCTCTTGGCTGGGCATGTACAGCTCCGAGGCCAAGCCTACACACCGAGAGATTGTAGGGTTTAATCAGAGACTTAACATTTACATCATGACACATCATCCACATCCTTTATTAATCATACTGCAAGGCAGTGAAGTAGTGAAAACATATATTCACTAAAGTGCATTACACGGCGACTCACGAAGTATAGTAGTGGCGGAGATATTTCGCATGGCAAGGCCTTTCTAGCCTCCTTCCTTCGTGGTCTTCCAGATAGTAGCTACCTCCTGTAAGCTTTTTTGACGACAACGTAGGGGTCGTCCCACTGTGGCTCTAACTTCCCAGGATCGCCTACTGGTTTAATTCTTTTCCAGACTCGGTCGCCCTCCTCGAAGCTGCGGGCAATCACTCTACAATTGTATGCTAGCTGCATCCTCCTTCGATAGGCTTCCAACCTTACCGCAGCTTTGTTTCGTACCTCCGATATGAGGTCTAGATCAATCAGACGCTCCTGGTCGTTATCTTTCTTGCGATAATGTCGCCACCGCGGGGAATCCTCTCTTACCTCCACCGGGATAACGACCTCTGCTCCGTAGACCAGCTGGAAAGGGCTCTCTCCGATTCCTTCTTTTGGGGTAGTCCGGTAGGACCACAAGATGCTGGGGAGTTCTTCGACCCAACTGCCTCCGACATGATCCAGCTTTACTCTGAGCCCTCATAGTATTTCCTGATTAACCACCTCCGCTTGCCCATTGCTTTGAGGGTAGGCGACGGAGGTGAAAGCCTGCTGAATGCCTAACCCCTCACACCATTCCTTTAGACTTCGTCCAAAGAACTGCCTGCCATTGTCAGACACCAGCTTATGAGGAATGTCATATCTACAAACAATATCTTTCCATAGAACCTTCATTACCGCCCCCTCTGTGATTTTGGCCAGAGGTTCGGCTTCCACCCACTTAGAAAAGTAATCAACGAGGACCAGCAGGAACTTCTTTTACTGGGGCCCAATGGGGAAAGGCCCCACGATGTCCATTCCCCACTGGTCAAACGGGCACGAGACTGTAGAAACTCTTAATGGCTCCATGGGGGCGATGAGAGACATGTTGATGCCTCTGACAGGCTTTACACCTGGCCATGAAGTTGAACGAATCCGCCTGCAAGGTGGGCCAAAAGTAACCCGCCAAAAGGATCCTTCGGGACAGGGATCTTCCTCCCCACTGGTCAACGGGGACTATACTTTCCTATCCCCTCTTACTTTATAAATGTTGCACATTATTTCCGCATCCCGCTCCACCAACTGGCCCCTAATGATTTTGCTCAGATGAGCGGGGCTCTAGTTCTTTTCAAACTTTTCGACATTCTTCTAACTCCGCGATTCTTCCATTCTTTTTTACTCCTGTCGGGACCCATGGGGCATTTGGCTTCACCGCCCGTGGTGGTCATAGATTTTTGGGAGGTCTTCCTTCCTCCCACAAGGGGTGGAAGGAGAGGTTTTTCTATATCCGCCTCCCTGAGCGTCCTTTCAGCAATATCCATTGGCTGGATAATTTGCCTCCTACCCCCGACCTGGGCGATTTCCAACAAGATGCGGGATATCAACGGGCTAAGCGTATCCTGGCTGGGATGGAATTCCATGGGCTCCAGTTGGTGCAAGATTACTTCCCTCAGCTCTAACCTGCGTGAGTTACTTTGCCCTTGCTATAATGCTCAATTGGTACTTGCTGACGCCCTCCTGTCTTTTACCTTGCAGGAGACACCTTGCTTTATGTTTCGAAGAATAAATTTCTGAAGTGGGACCAGGCCCATGAACAAGCCTTGATCCCCGGGCTAGTATCTTCAACTCCCGCAGGAATTCCCCCCGAGAGTAGCGAAGGAGAAGGAGAGCTGTCAGCGGGCCCCGCAGTGTCGGAGATCCCCCAAGGTGATGACGTCTCGTCCTCACCCATGGCCTCTCAAGGAGAGCCCCCCGTCACCTTTCCAGAGGCTCCCATGGAAAAGGAAGTTCCTTCTTCGTCTGGTGTTCCCGCCGTTGTCTTTGTGCCTGGGAAGAAATGGCACGAACGATGATCCCAACGGGATCGTCCCTTAAAACGATTGAAGAGAGGCCTGCACCCAACCACCTCTGAGGATGTGGCGTCTCAGTCCCCAGTCGTCGGGGCCAGACCCCCCTCCTCCGTCATTGCTGTGTCTTCTCCCGTTACGAGTGCCACAGCGACTACCGCCGACCCTCCTCGAGGTAAAGAGGTAGCCACCAGACCACCTCGCTCCCATCGGAAGGCTCCCTCAGCGACGAAGAAGGCTATCGACAGCTCCCATTCTATTCGTATAAAGGGAGTCACCACAAGGGGATCCCCGAGTGATTCAACTTCGGAGAAAGACGCTGCCACACCCCGTGATGTCCCCGGACCCTCCGTTCCCCCTATTGCGGGGGTTCCTGGCCCGCCGTGGCGGGTAGCCGGATCAACCCAATGCCTACGCCTGCTACACCAATCCTTATTGGCGGTAAATACCTCGTTCGTTCTTCTCACTTCCTCTCAGCTTCTTTTTTACTGACGATTTTTATTCACCCCTCCAGGTGGCTTCAAACTGCGAGGCCACGGGCCGCCTACTGCATTCCGGAGGGGTCACCGAGAATCTCCTGCAGCAGGTGGCTGATGCTGAGGCAGAAACAGGCCAGGCTCGTGAGGCTGGCCTCCTGTAACTAGAGATCAGCCGGGTCCTCCGAGAGAGAGCTGATCATTATCTGTCCTCCATGATAGCAGTCGAGGTTACCCTACACGGGTACAAGCTCCGGGAACGCTTGGGGTCCGAGAGGAACCGAGCTCTAGAAGAGGATTTACAAAAATTATAGCAAGAGCGAGAGCAACTCCAGGCCCGCAATGAGGAGCTTTCGATCAGGTTAATCTGCTGGAGGCTGCTAAGAAAATCCTGGAGGACCGAGACGCAGAACAGGAGCGAGTGATGGTTTTGCGAGCCCATGACTTAGAATTGTCGAGCTCTTACGCCGCCGATCTCCAGGATCAATTAATCCGAGCTAACGCCCAGGCTGCTGCTGCATCTCAAAAGCTCCACGAAGTACAAGAGGTTCAGGCGCGCCTGCTACTGGAAGAGGAGGCACTCAAGCTGACCAAGGCCGAAACCGAGCCCAGGGTCCAGCAGCGGCCAGAAGATTTTGAACCCCAAGTATCTCGGATGGAGGCAGCTTACAAGGCCAAATTTTTGGAGTCGGAGGAGTACGCCGACCGGGTGGCTACACAAGCATTCAAGACCCTTAAGCAGGGCTTCCACGGAGCCATCAGGCAGCTGGAGATGGACCAATTATTGAAATCGGGCTCCGATTTGAGTGTCATAACTATTCAACGTGTCTGGGATGACCTTCCCCCCGAAGAGCGGACTTTGTAGGGTGCACGTTACTATGTGGTTGTCCTCTTTCTATCCTCCCCTGCCCGCTGTAGCTTATTTCCTTTTGGATTATTTGATCTTAGTGCAAATGTTTACTTGATCTATCGATGCACTCTTTGTTTTTAACGTGATTCCCTATAGAGACTGTAGGGTTTAATCCACTCTTGGCCGGGTGTGTCCCGCTCCGAGGCCAAGCTTACACTCCGAGAGGTTGTAGGGTTTAATCAACTCTTGGCCGAGCGTGTACATCTCCGAGGCCAAGCCTACATATAGAGAGGTTGTAGGGTTTAATCAGCTATTGGGCAGGCGTGTATAGCTCCGAGGCCAAGCCTACACACCGAGAGGTTGTAGGGTTTAATCAGCTCTTGGCCGGGTGTGTACAGCTCTAAGGCCAAGCCTACACACCGAGAGGTTGTAAGGCTTAATCAGCTCTTGGCCGGGCGTGTACAGCTCCGAGGCCAAGCCTACAAACCGAGAGGTTGTAGGGCTTAATCAGCTCTTGGCCGGGCGTGTACAGCTCCGAGACCAAAGACTTCACACCGAGAGGTTGTAGGGTTTAATCAGCTCTTGGTCGGGTGTGTACAGCTCCGAGACCAAGACTACACACCGAGAGGTTGTAGGATTTAATCAGCTCTTGGCCGGACGTGTA